>JAJIBD010006103.1:0-116258 GCA_021461705.1 Cryptotis parvus
GAGCACTGCCAGGAATAATTCCTGAGTGTAGAGCCAGGAGCAACCCCAGAGCAATGTCGGGTGTGACCCAAAAAGCAAGCAAACAAACAAACAAAAAGGAATTACTCCTGGCGTGCTTGAGGAACCATCTAGGATGCCAATAATCTAACACTGGTTGGCTGCGTGCAAGGCAAACAAATGCCCTACCCACTGTACTATCGCTCTGGGCCCTAGTTGAGTTTTGTGAGTATTTTATAGATCTTAGATATAGATTATAGATCTTAGATATGTTTATCTCATGTGTGCAAATATTTTCTTCCTTTTTCTCCCATTCAATAGGGTGCCTTTTTTTAAAATTATAGCTTGAGGGTTATTTTGTTTTTGTTTTTGATTGTTGCTGTGCAAAAAAGTTTTCGCATCAAGTCAGGAGAAGGATAGATGTTGAATGCTCGCTCATATGTTAAAGATACACAGCAAGGGAGCAATAAAGGTCCAAAGGAGGGGGCCAGAGCAATAATATAGAGCGGGGAGGGCATTTGTCTTGCAGGATGCTAACCCGGGTAAAATCCCCAGCATCCCATATGGTTCCCTGAGCACCACCAGGAGTAATTCCTGAGTGCAGAGCCAGGAGTAACCCCTGAGCATTGCCGGGTGTGAACCAAAAGAAAAAAGAAAAGAAATTCCCCAGATTATTCAAGAAGGAATTTCTGAGTGCAGAGAGGCCATATATCCCTTCCTCATCTCACAGTTTCGTTTGTACTACAGCCATTAAGACGCCTCATTGCTCTGGCTTCATTCCTGGCCTCTGTTGGATAGAATTTTAAAAGAGAATGGGAGAGAGTGTGCAAGCATCAAAGAATGTGTATTCCCATTAAACACGGGATCTGTAGTAGGAAATGACGGATATCAGAACAGAAAGATTCTTGTGGAAGATGGTTGGATTATAGCACAGTTTTATCTTAATCACTTGATCACTTGACATCCCTTTATTTGTGGATTTGCTGGAGCAGGTGCCAGTAACATTTCCATTTGATCCTATCACGTGCCAGTGTAGCCCAATGGCATCTGCTTACTTCAGGAATACGAAGAACCTCAAACCATTCATTCAGGATCTTGACAAGAAGTCTGACCCTCTTGTAGGCGGGCGGCCACGTGATCATTTGACGTTACGTGGAATCTAGTTGGTAATGGCTCTAGTCCAGTGGTCGTCTCCAAATCACATTACATGTCCAGCCCATCTGATTTTCGATGCCTTGGCAAATGAGACAGCATCCCTGCCTCTGGATAGTCCACAGAGGTCGGAACTTCAAATTCTTTTCTCTCTCTCTTGAGTGAGGCGTGATATTCCAAGCATAGCTCTTTTCGATTCCTCTTTGGGAGACCCAAATAGCACAGTTTTATAAACTCATTAATATTTTAACATATTGGCTTATTATCTTTATCATTTAAATGTTATATGTAGTATAACATTTGGGTCACACCCAGTGATACTCAGGGGTTACTCCTGGCTGTGCACTAGGAATTACTCCTGGCAGTGCTTAAGGGACCATCTGGGATGCCAGGGACTGAACCTAGGTGAAGCCTAGGTTAGTACTTGTAGATAAAAAAGTAATATTTTTGAAGGAAAAAGAGAAACATAGAATGACTGCATTTATTTACATGACATAAATATATCAGGTGGTCTTACCAAAAGTGGAAATTACTGCAAATGTGAGGGAGTCAGAGGTTAGGTAAGACAGAGAAGGGAACATGTGTAAATAAATGTCGAAAGGGCTGATACCAACATAGAACTGAACATTAAATACAGGCAAAAAAATGCACATGATGGCTTCCAAGTGTATGTAGTGCAACCCACAATGTGTAGGAGAAGAAAGGGAGAGAGAGGGAGAAAGAAAAGAGATAAAGAACCTGCCATTTAGGCAGGCTATGGGAGGGAAGAGGGAATTGGGGACATTGGTGGTGGGATATGGGCACTGGTGGAGGGCGGGTGCTGGAACACTATGTGTCCGAAACCTCCAAATATGAACAACGTTGTAATTGTATATCTCAAGGTGGTATAATAAAGTATTAATTAAAAAAAAGTAATATTTTTTAAGTGACCTTATTTCTCTACTAGTATCATTCAAGCTACTCAGGAAAATACAACTTTAGTTTTTTTTCCTTTTTGAGGAATCAGCATGTTTGAGATAGTTTAACACATTCTCTTGCCAGCATGCTTCACTTTTCTCCAACCTGTTTCATGGCATTTTGAATATAATTTCACTTTTTATTTTTTTATATTAAAGATGACCTACTTACTCTCTTTTAGTTTTGGGAAAACACTGGTGATACTCAGAGGCTATGCTTTGGTTTTGCTCAGGGGTGTCTCCTGACTGTTTTGGGAACCACACGTGTGGTGATGGATCCTAGGTCTCTGTATGCAAAGCATGTGCTCAACCATATTGCTTCATCTCTCCAGCTCTTTTTAAAATTTTTATCATTAAATGTTTTGACTGTGATTTCACAGAGTTACAAATTTTGCTGGTCATGCAACAATTCCTGATACCCTTAGGAAGTGTGTATTGTGTGCCTGCTGCGTGCCCAGAACTGTGCGGGATAGGACGGCAAGAAGCAGATCTGCTTACAGCAAATGCTGCCCATGTTTGAAAACCACACCAAGGTCCATTTCCTGCATTTTAAAAGTATTTTCAAAATCAAAATGGAGTGAGTACATTTAGAATGAGAAATACATTTAATACAGAGTCAACTCAGCTGAAACTCTAAGTAGTTGTAATCTAGTATAAGGGTTAAAATAAAAGTACTTCCTTCTAAGCATTAGAGAAATCACCAAGTGCAAAACAAATCATTATCAGGTCTCACCAAGCGGGGACAAGTATATGGTTTTTCTTTTTATCTAATTTTCTTCTCCTTTTTAATTGTTGTTTTGGGGCACACCTCACAGCTCTTGGGCTATTCCTTCCTGTGTGCTCGGAGTAACTCCTGGAACCTCTGGGCAGTGGGAGAACTATATGCTGTGCAAGACAGTACAATAAACACTGGACTATCTCTCGGGCCCTAATTCCTCATTTTCTTCGCATTTAAGAGAATTACATGGAGATATACAGCATGTAAGATATAAAGCATTATAAAGTTTCATTTTTTCTATTTATTTTTTGGGGAAGGAACATACCTGGCAGGGCTCAGGAGCCACTCCTGGCTCTGTGGTTGGGGAGTTGCTCCTGGGGTGCTCAGTGTAGCATGTGATAGCAGGGACTGACTCCAGACCTTCTGCATACAATGTGTGTGTGTGTGTGTGTGTTTAAACAACCCATTAACTAGTCATTCTTATATTTATACCCATCAGTTAATGGTAACATTAGCAGCAATGGAAATAAAAATAAATAAATGTACAATCAAAAATCAGTGCTTTGGTTGTACTGCCACCAGAGGCAAGGATGTGTGATCAGGTCAAATGTGGCTCAAAGCATGTTCTCTCAGGTGAAACTCTGCAGATACATAGAGTTGATGTTAGCAAAATGAGTAATATGATTGCACCTAAAAAAATTGAAGCCTGGGGCCGGAGCGATAGCCCAGCGGGTAGGGCGTTTGCCTTGCGTGCGGCCGGCCTGTGTCGGCCCGGGTTCAATCCCGGCATCCCATATGGCATCCCATATGGTCCCCCCGAGCACCGCCAGGAGTAATTCCTGAGTGCAGAGCCAGGAGTAACCCCTGAGCATTGCCGGGTGTGACCCAAAAAAGCAAAAAAAAAAAAATTGAAGCCTAATTATGGACATTAAAGTTATACTCGAGGATGATCAGGGAGAATATAGGAAGTAAGGTACAAATCTTTAAACCATTTATTTAAACCCTAAGCATCACATATTGTACTATAAGCACTGTCAAGAGTCTCAGATGAGCACAGAACCATAAATAACCATTGAGCACCAGTGGGAATGTCCAAAAACCCTGCCAAATATGGAAACAAAATAACATAACATCTTTGAGGGGGTACACCTGACAGAATTCAGGGTACTGAGCAACCATGTGATCTGAGATTGAATCCAGGACTGCTGTATGCAACACATGCACTCCAGCCATTTTAGCCATCTCCTTGGCTTCCAAGTTTTTTATTACTTAAAAATTAAAAAAATAACAACAAAATTTTGGCAATAAAATTCTAAATTAAAAAATATTAAAATTTAATAAAATATTAGTTGGGACAGAAGCTGTCCACCACAAGGGTTTAAACATGTCTTCGTGTATGTATCAGGCTTATGGGTTTAGGCTGCCAGGAGGACATTAGCATAAAGACTGGGGCAGAAAGACTGCTAAGAAGTGTGAGTGCCATTGACAAGGTAATTTGCTAGACTACACCATTGAGTGTTATTTATTAATACCCATGACATGCCAGTTACTAATATATCTGTGATGTCAATCTTGGATTGAGGGAATGACACATACCTATCCAGAGGAGTTGTGCTCTAATGAAGTTTCATTGTCTCCTTAAAAAAAATAGCCTAAAAGGCTCAACATGTGGTTCATCCAGGACTAAGTTCTGTGTAAGTACTGAGCACACATAAGTATGACCCAATATCCCTCCCCAATATAATATTTTGCTTTCTATAGAAAAGACTTCTGGAATTTTTTAAACACTATTTTATTTTTTATTTATAGGGTCAAAATGGAAACGTTACTGGTGCCCGCTTGAGGAAATCAATGAACGGGATTTCAAGTGATCAAGCAATTTTACTTTATTTATTTTTGTATTTATTTTATGAAAACAGCATGATGTACAAAAGTATTCATTATATAGTCATTTCAGGCATTTAGTGTTCCAACACCACCAGTGTGACTTTCCCTCCACCAATGTCCCCATTTTCCATCCTGTCCCCAACTAGCTCCCTTAGGCACATAATAATCTTATTAATAATCTCATAATAAGATTATTATGTGCCTAAGGGACATATTTACATTACTTGTTCCAACAAAACTTTAAGAGATGGCAAGTAGAATGACCAGAAAATAAATCAATAAGAGTCAATTTGTGATTTCTATATGATTTTAGCCTAGTAAAAAAGGAAAATAAAACATTTTAATATAACATAATAAAATGCTTATTCTCATTTACATAAGTCAGTTGTCACTCTGAATCCAAAGAAAGTATCACTGTATTACTGTCTTCCCATTCATCATCGATTTGCTCAAGCGGGCACCAGTAACATCTCCATATGTCCTGTCTCATACTAGTAGAGTCCAACAGCATCTGCTTGCTCCAGGAACATAAAGAGTCTCAAACCATTCCATCATGTCATAAGAATGAGGTCTAAAACTGTTACTGGTATTTAGCATATTCAACTATAAAAGGAAATGTAATGCCATATACTTTCTTTGATATGCCAAAGAAAGTATATGGCATTAAATTTCCTTTTATATTTGAATCTTATTATGGTAATGATTATGTCTTATTTGTGAATAAAATAAAACTTTTAAAGAAATTTTGTGCTAATAAATTTTGTGCCTATATATATCTATATATATATATAGATATATATAGATATATATAACTTTCACTTTTTCTTTCACTTTCTTCCCGTTCATCATCGATTTGCTCGAGCGGGCCCCAGTAACATCTCCATATGTCCTGTCTCAGGCTAGTAGAGCCCAAGGGCATCTGCTTGCTCCAGGAACATAAAGAGCCTCAATACATTCCAGAATGAGGTCTATAATTGTTACTGGTATTTGGCATATCAAATACAACACGGGTAGCTTGCCAGGCTCTGCCGTGCAGGTAGCATACTCTTGTAGTCATCTCTAAGTCCAGCATTTATTGATGAACCGCGTGGCCGCTATGCCATGGAGCCTGGCTGTGATAGGCTGGTCTGCTGGGTGGAGTTCTGACGAGAGAGAAGTCCAGATGTGGATTATGGAGGCCCTCATGGAGTTGGGGGTCGCCTGGCTTGTTGCAAGGCTCTTCTGGGGTGGCGGGCCAGGGCTAGAACCGTCCATCCCTCCTGGGCACCTCGTGAGCGGCTGGGCACAGGGAGAGCAAGTAACAGCTCCGCCCCATGTCTGTGAGTCTTATTGGGAGGTTAACTCAGGTAATCCACAGAGAGGTTCAAGACCCATCGCTCGACAAACCCTAAAACGAACCTTAGCATATGAGAACGCTAAACAAAAGTGCCGAGCAATACTATATAGTATTAAGGAAAAGGAAGACCTCATGGGATATCTAAAGGCCTGTAGAAATGTTGGTTTGGCCTCCCATGAAACACAGAATGCTATAGAGGCTTATCCCATACAGCAGGAGGATCAGGATAGGGGTGAAATGTTGAACAACTCCAGGGAGAGAAACAATAATCCTCAAAGGATAAACAATGATCAGAGAAACTATGCTAATAATCACAACTCCACCACTGGAGGGCCCCACCTGGACCATGCCCAAGGTGCAGAAAGGAAAAACTTAAGCCTCGGGCTTCATCTGGACAGATAACCTGTTTTAGCTGCAGAGGGAAGGGGCACACCCTTAGAGATTGCCCATCTTCTAGAACTATCAATAAAGGGAAACATCCTAATAATTCCTTTATGGGAAATGTTACATGGACCCCCTCCCAGGTTCCACAAGCTTCGCAGGCTCAAATAACATCAATGCCTCCCCAAATGCGGGGAAACTGGGTGGGGGCCAGCCCCAGGCCCAGCTGAATCCAGTGGCACTCTCGTTCATTCCACCTGCCCAGTATCCTCTGAATCAGAATCCACAGAATTATAGTCAATAAATACTTTCTGGCCTACCCCATCAGGCAATGGCAGTCTCGATATTCTCTGCCCTAAGACTGTCACAATATACCCAAGTCAAGATCCTTACAGGCTAAAAACAGGAATAAAAGGACCTGCTCCCCAGGTAGTATGGGTTCAATTTAGGGGAGTGATTGGCTGAAATTTAAGGGAATTAAGGTGCATTTCGGACTTCTGGACCCTGAATCTCATGGAGAGATAATACTGTCAATATCTGTGCCAACTAAATGGACTTTTAAAAAGGGGAACCGCTTGTTAAACTATTATTATTTTTTGAGGATCCGTCTAGTCAGTCCGAACACCCTACAACACTCTGGAACTGGTGGCTTAAACAGTACCAACCCTTCTGCCAACTTCATTGTTGGTTATACAGCCACACAGAACCAAGCCCACCAGCCACCTGATAACTATCTAGTTGGGTACACTACCAGAATTCCGCAGGCCAAGCGGCCGGTTATACCCATCTGTTGGAGGACAGGTTTAGCTATTCTGGGAGTTTTGTTGTTTTGCCCACTCCCAGCTTAATCTACTTATGTCAAGGTTCATTCTAATGAGACTTCTCTTCTATGTAAACACTGCTAGAGGGTGTGGCACTTACAGAAGTCACCTTGATTGAATAACTTCTGACTTATACATCTACTAAGACTTCCATGTTTTCTAGATTGGGCACAGCTCCTCTTTATACCCACTGCACCCAACGTGGGACAGTTAGAATTTACCAGGAGACTACCACCCTGGCTACGCTGAGACTATAGGAAGGATCATACTAGTTTGCTCTAAGCAGGCGAGTGTGACCCTTTCAGTACATGAGAACAAGATACTCAGAATCACCCTGGTGCAGATAATAATAAGAAGAACCTTGTGGGTACCATCCAGATTACATGAAGCTCATGAAGTTAAGATGTATTACTTTATATCAGCCCCCTCTCTCTCCAGTGTTTTACATAAGAGATAATCTCGGGATTAGTCCTTGGTGTAACCTTTGTTTATACCTGCAATACGGTGTGGCACTACACTCTGTTTAGAGTTCTTTGTTGACATGCCCCTCCCAGTTGGATTACTTTGGTGTATATAAGGGGCTGACTTGAGGCCCCTTCACTTTTGCCTTTTGGTTCCTCAGCCTTCAGCTTTTGGCTTTTGGCTTTTGGCTTTTGGCCTTTTGCTCCTTCTTCTGGGTAGGACTCAGCTCGGGTGAGATCCTCTCTCTTTGGTGGGAGACTTAGGCTCTTTTGTATGATCTAAGAGTTCGGACCAGAGCTAAAGTTTGTTCATATAAAGTGTAGGGGGAAGTCATATAAAGCGGGTCTTACCTATTTCATTTTATATATATATAAAATGAAATTTTATATATATATATATATATAAAATGAAATAGGTAAGACCCGGCTTATATGACTTCCCCCTACACTTTATATAAACACTGTGGTTTGCAAAATTGTTCATGATAATTTGATATAGGCATTCAATAGTCCAACACCAATCCCACCACCATTATCACCTTCCCTCCATCATTGTCTCAATTTTTCCAATAACCCCCTCAAGCCTGCTCCTCTAGCAGGCCCACAGTAATTTAGTTTACACTCCTCTGGTCTACCAGCTGAGCTATTGAAGGGCGTAATAATTTATTTAAATTGCTTGTTATCAGTGAATTGCTAAAAGAATGATCAAAAATATTTCATTCAGAGAAAATTAGTGTAAACTGTCATATCTCATCATAGAGACATTAAGTCCTTATATGAGGTATTATTAGTATGTTGTTTAAGTATCAGTGCTACAATAAGCATTCTGTGTTACTGTTTGGTTAGTGGATATTGATCACCTTCTGTGTTATATACCAACCAATATGGAGTCTTACTACTGGATTATCAATGTTGTAGAGTTTGAAAATATTCTTCATAGCTGTGTGCTCCAGGAAGTTCAGAATTTTTAACTGGTGGTAGAGCTGGAGTTAAATTTTTAACTGGGTGGCAGCTTTGAGGTGTGGATGTGACTGCTGGGGCTTCAGGATGTACAGGGAGGTGGCAGGAGGTAGCCCGTTCTGACTCTGAGAAAGCCTGAAGATTTTAGCCACAAGACCCACATATCTGAATTCTCAGCAGCTTGGTTTCTGAGTGAGTCTCAATTCCGGAAGAATGAAGTTCGGCCAGAGGCATGATGGCAACTTTCCAGAGTGGGAGGAAGTGACTGCTGGGGTTCTATTTGGGCAGTCCAGCCCAGGGTCTGTTGCCATCCATGTGCCCTGTATGTCTCAGCTATGCATGGGCGTCCTGATGATTTTGTGTGGCTGGTTGATCTATTTTAAGATTTATTTATGAATCTCTGGAGCAAAGCTGGTACTATGAGCTTGTATGGTGCCAGAGATGGTTCATGTGCATGACTACTAGGGTCTGACATCTGGACTTTTTAGACAAATATAAACTCAAAGTGAAAGATTAGAAAATAATGGTAACTTTACAAACTGATTATTTATGTCATATTTCTAGTTAAGTAAAAGTAATGATAGAATAATGGATATTATATAATAATGAAATATATATATACCAAATTAAGAGTATAAAATATGTTAATTATTCATAGAAATTAATAGCTACAGTAAAGCAATGATTACAGGGAATTTTAACATCCTACAAGTATGGCGATGTAAACTAAACATAAAATGAATAATGCAATTGTGGCCTTAGTTTACAAACTAGGAAATATGGACATATATATATATATATATATATATATATATATATATATATATATATGAGATTTAGAACATTTCATGCCAAATCACATAATTTTCTTTTTTCAAAGGCACATGCAATTTTTTAAAGAACAGGAGCACAAGACAACTATCAATAATCTTATGAAGACTGAAATCATATAATGTTAAAAATCTGATTATAATGTTAAAAATTAGAACTCCCCCACAAAAGCACTAATACAATGTCAGATTCAGCTGAAGTAACCTGGCAATCGATAGAGTGTCAGATGTCACAGCCAGATCACCCCACACATTCTCAGATCAGCGGACTAGTATTGAAAATCCAGACATAGATACACAGATATATGGACAGTTAATCTTCAATAAAGAAGGAAAAATTATGAATTGGAACAAGGAAATCCTCTTCAACAAATGGTGCTGGGGAAATTGGTCAGTAAAATGCAAAAAAAATGAACTCAGACCCCTCCTAACACTATGCACAAAAAAGTCAAAAAATATTTAAAGACTTTGGTATTGAACTCAAATCCCACAAATTACATTGAGGGAAACATGCAAAACACTTCTGGCACTAAAGCCAGAAAAGCACCATCAACGATTCAATACCATTAGTCAAGCAAACTGAAACAAAGAAAAAAAGAAAAAACAAATGAAACTTTATCAAACGACGAGCTTCTACACTGCAATGGAAATGACAGAATAAAAGAGAAGCCACAGACTGCGAGAGAGGGTATTTGCCTGCCACCCTTCAATTAAGGGTTTATATTCAAGACATATAAAATGCTAGTGGAACTCTACAAAAACAAACAAAAGAATCCATAACCAACCCCATAAAAATGGAGTAAAAAGATGAACAGAAACTTGCTAAAAGAAGACACACAGATGGCCAACATACAATGGAAAAATGCTCTGTATCACTTAACACCAGAGAAATGAAAATGAAAACAATCAGATATCATCTCACCCAAGTAAGACTGGCACATATCACCAAAAACAAAAACAAACTGTCCCTGGGGCGTGGCTGGCCTGGTGGATGCGTGGGGAGGTGGTAGAGCCCCAGACCCTAGCAGAAGGTAGAAACTACAGCCCCCAGAAGTCTGAGCGGGAAGCAGAAGTAAACAGACATTTTGAACTCTCACCCTGGTCTGCTCCTGCCTCAGGTACCATCCCTGGGGACATGGCTGGCCACATATTAATACAAAATCAAGGAAATTTGACACCAAGGGAAGGTAATACCTTCAAGAAAAAGAAACAGTACCCCAGAGAAATCCATCCCTGAAGACTGCAGCACCATGGGGAAACAACGCAGATCCCAAGTTCGAAGAACAGATCAATAAACCAACCCTGAAGTTTCGAAAAGAATGCATATGTGCATAATCTCTCTGACAAAGAATTCAGAGAAGAAATGGTTAGGATGTTTAACAAGCTCAATGAAAAAATGGAACAGATGTCCAATAAAATACAGAAGGACATAAATGAAGCAGTGGAATGAGCAGTCAATAAATTATGGGAGGAAATGAAAGCAGATATTAGAACAATGCAAATAGAAATATCATCACTAAAAAACTAATAGATGAAATGAAAAACACAGTAGGGGGCTCTCAACAGTAGGATAATAGCAGCAGAAGAGAGAATCAGTGAAACTGAGGATGAACTGCACAAAGCATTCAGGCAACTACATAAGATGGAAAAAAGACTGGAAAATGGATCAGCAGTGGAACAGAAAACATTGGGATGAATCCAGGCGGAACAACATAAGAATCATCAGAGTCCCAGAGGGACAGGAAAATAACGCCAAGGAAATTAAAACAGTTAAAAACATCCTTGCTGAAAAGTTTCCTGAGTTAAAGGATCTCTACATAGAAAACTACAAAACGTTACTTCAGGAAATAAAAGAGGACCTGAGGAAATGAAGACACATTCCCTGCTCATGGATTGGAAGGATTAACATTATCAAAATGGTAATACTCCCTAGAGCTTTATACAGATTCAATGCAGTACCTATAAAGATACCCATGATGTTCTTCAAAGAAATTGAACAAATACTCCTGAAATTTGTATGGAATAATAAATCCCACGAACAGCTAAAACAATCCTTGGAGAAAAGAAGATGGGGGGTATAACTTTCCCAACTTCAAACTCTACTATAAAGCAGTTGTAATTAAGTCAGTGCGGTATTGGTATAGAGACAGACCCGTAGACCTATCGAATAGAACTGAATATCCTGAAACACACTCTCAAATATACAACCACTTAATCTTTGATAAAAGAGCAAAGTATATTAAGTGGAGCAAAGAAAGCCTCTTCAACAAATGGTGCTGGGAAAACTTGGTAGCTACGTGTAAAAAATGAACTTAGACCTCCTTCTAATGCCATGCATAAAAGTCAGATCAAAACGGATTATAGACTCAACATCAGACATGAATCTATAAAGTGCATCGAAGAAAACAGGGAAAACGCTCTACGACATTGAAACTAAAAGTATCTTCAAAGATGAAACACCACTGACCAAGCAAATGGAAGCAAAGATAAACAAATGGGATTACATAAAATTGAAAAGCTTCTGCACCTCAAAAGAAATGGTGACCAAGATACAAAGACAATCCACAGAGTGGGAAAGAATATTTACCCAATACCCATCTGACAAGGGGTTAATATCCAGGATATATCAGGCACTGGTAGCACTTCACAAGAAAAAAACAGCCAACCCCTTCACAAAGTGGGGAGAAGAAATGAACAGAAGCTTCCAAAAAGAAGAAGTTCGAATGGCCAAGAGACATATGAAAAAGTGCTCTTCATCATTAATCATCAGGGGAGATGCAAATCAAAACAACAATGTGGTACCATCTGTTGGAGAACATGTTTAGCTAATCTGGGAGTTTTGTTGTTTTGCTCACTCCCAGCTTAATCTTATTTAATCCAATGTTCATTCTAATGAGATCTCTCTTCTATGTAAACACTTCTAGAGGGTGTGGCAGTTACAGACGTCACCTTGATTGAATAACTTCTGACTTATACATCTACTAAGACTTCTATGTTTTCTAGATTGGGCACAGCTCCTCTTTATACCCACTGCACCCAACGTGGGACAGTTAGAATTTACCAGGAGACTACCACCCTGGCTACGCTGAGACTAAAGGAAGACTATAGGAAGGATCATACTAGTTTGCTCTAAGCAGGCGAGTATGACCCTTTCAGTACATGAGAACAAGATACTCAGAATCACCCTGGTGCAGATAATAATAAGGACCTTGTGGGTACCATCTATATTACATGAAGCTCATGAAGTTAAGATGTATTACTTTATATCAGCCCCCTCTCTCTCCAGTGTTTTACATAAGAGATAATCTCGGTATTAGTCCTTGGTGTAACCTTTGTTTATACCTACAATAGGGTGTGGCACTACACTCTGTTTAGGGTTCTTTGTTGGCATGACAACCTCCCGATTGGGTTACTTTGGTGTATATAAGGGGCTGACTTGAGGCCCCTTCACCTTTTGCCTTTTGGTTCCTCAGCCTTCAGCTTTTTGGCTCCTGCGGCTTTTGGCCTTTTGCTCTTTGGCCTTTGCTCCTTCTTCTGGGTAGGACTCAGCTCGGGTGAGATCCTCTCTCTTTGGTGGGAGACTTAGGCTCTTTGTATGGTCTAAGTTCGGACCAGAGCTAGAGTTTGTTCATTATATTGGATTGCTGTGGAAGAGCTTTTGTACTATAAAAAGCCTTTTTGGAACTGCACCGGACTTGTGAGTTTTCATCTTTCTCCCGGCGTCCTCGGAGGTAGAAGACAACCTTTGTCCTGACACTGTCGGGGGACCCGGCGGCGTTCCCGACACCATCTCACACCACAGAGACTGGCACACATCCAAAACAGCAAGAACAACTGGTGCTGGCGTGGATGCGGGAGAAAAGGGACTCTCATCCACTGTTGGTGGGAGTGCTGTTTGGTCCTGCCCTTTTGAAAAACAATATGGACATTCCTCCGAAAACTAGATATTGAGCTCCCATTTGATCCAGCAATACCACTTCTGGGAATATACCCTAGAGACCCAAAAACACATGGCAGAAACACTATCTGTACTCCGTTATTCATCGCTGCCCTATTCACGATAGCTAGAATCTGGAAACAACCTATGTGCCCGAGAACAGAGGACTGGCTAAAGAAACTCTGATACATCTACACTATGGAATACTATGCAGCTGTCAGAAAAGACAAAATCATGAAATTTACCTGCAAATGGATGGAATGGAGACTATCATGCTGAGTGAAATTAGTCAGAAGGAAGAGGACAGATATAGAATGACTGCATTTATTAATGGGATATAAATAGATACCATTGTTTTACTAAGTGTGGGAAATGGTAATGTCAGTTAGAACTCACAATTGAATATACACAAAAGAAACTTAAATGATAAACTCTAAATATCTGCAGGGCTAGCTACAATGTGTAAAAAGAAGAGGGAGAGAGATGCAGAGACAGAGAGACAGAGAGAGAAAGAGAGGAAATGGGGGTACCTGTTATTGAGGCAGCCTGGGGGTGGGCAGCAGGGGGTGTGGGTACATTGGAGTTGGGAATGGGGCACTGGTGGAGGGGATGGGTGCTGGAATACTGTATTACCAGGAACCAATTATGAACACCTTTGTAATTGTATGTCTCACAGTGATATAAAAAAAAACAACCAGTGTTGACATAGATGTGGAGACAAAAGGACCCCTCTTTCACTGCTGGTGAGAATGTTTACTGGTCCAGCCTGTTTTGAAAGCAATGTGAACGCTTCTCTAAAAGATTAGAAACTGAGTTTCCATTTGACCCAATATATCCACTTTGGGGCATTTACTGCAAAGATTCAAAATTCAATATAGAAAACACATTTACACTTTTATGTTCACTATTCAAAATGGCCAGAATTTGGAAAGCAACCCAAGTGTTCAATATAAGATGAATGGATAAAGAAACTGTGGTATATCTACATGATGGAATAATATTCAACGGTAAGAAAAAAATGAAATATGAATTTTTCTGCCACATGGATGGAACTGAAGTCAGTCTTAAGTTAAGGGCAAGTTAAGTCAAGCTGAGTTAAGTCAGTGTAAGGAGAGAGACATATCCAGAATGACTGCTCTCATATGTGGGATATGAAGAAACAGAATAGGGAAATAACAAATGCCCAAAAGCAACAGAAATTAAAAGCTTGTGTTTAATGGAAGTTTATCAAACCTCTGGGGAGGGTGGTTGAAGGTATGTGGGACAGTGGTGGATGGGGAGTGGACACCCTAGGTGGAGGGTGTGGTGCTGGAATAGTTTATGCATGAAACTGTATGAATAGATAGTAGTTTGTAAACCACAGTACCCAATAAAAAATAAAAAATAAAAAATTATTTTTTAAATAAAAAAATTAAAAAGTCAAAATGATATGGTCACAGTAACAGTTCAATAACATTGTTTTTGGTCATGAATTTGACATGTTTTTCAGAAAATACCTATATGTATATTTGAACTCACAACTGTACTTTGCCTATCGGTGGAAGACAAGGACATGACTTGAATAAATTCTGACCTGAAAAAGTAAAAATAAATAAATAAGAGCACAAATGACAACAGGTATCATAAAAATGCAAACAATTGTAATTTATATATGCCTCCAAAATTCAGTAACAAAAGAAATGGGACAATTTTTTGGATAAATACATCTTACCAAGACTGAAACAAGAAGAAATAGAAACCTGGATCAGCATATTCCAAGTATGGGAACTGAAATATAATCAAAAAACCTCCCACCCAAAATCTGGGACCAGAAAATTATATTAAATTTTCTTTGCTGGTTTGTCATTTTATTTATTTATGTCTTTCACAAAGTTGTTCACAATGATTTGTTACAGATTCAACATTTCAACACCAATTCTGTTACCATTATAACTTCCCAGCACTATTATTTCCAACTTTCCCAACCACCCCTTAAGCATGCCCCGATACAGGCGTGAATAATTTATGTTATATTGCTTGTTTAAATAATTTGCTAAAAGATTGAAAAAATGTTTTCTTTGAAGAAAGTAGTGAAGATTATTGTGTCTCACCATGGAGCAATTAAGCCCTTGTGTAAGAGATTACTAAATGTTGTTACAGGTTAAACACATTGTTTAACCTGTTTATATTTTGTGTTTATAGTTTGTTAACTGAGATTGGTTGCCTTCTTTTTTTTTCCTTTTTTTGAACTTTATTATACCACTTTTAGACATACAAGTGCAAGATGCTCATGCTCGAGTTTTGGTTCTACAGTGTTCTAATACCCATCCCTCCACCTAAACCCATCTCCCATCACCAATGTCCCCACTTCCCTCTCCCCTCCCACAACTACTTGGCGGGTTCTGTATATCTTTTCTCTCCTCTCTATCTCTCCCTCCGGTCCACCTTTCCTACACATTGTAGAATGTAGTACATTAAAGGACATAACTGTTTCCACTAGTTTGATGGACCTCGTGGCGCAAGCGGCACGCGACTTAGGGCCTCATGGTCAGCATCCGGACAGCGAAAATGGTGGCTAATGTGGTGGGTGAGTCTCATCCGGCTGCTTCCGGGACCCCCCTGAGGGCCCACCCCCAAAACCCTAGGGGCCTAGGGGCCTCATGGTCAGCTGAGCCAGGGGAGAGCCGAGTTCCTGTACCCCCAGCGGCTTCTGAGGCTCTGCATGCTATGAGATTGGTTGCCTTCTACATTACATCTCATTCAATCTGGTGTGCTATTCCTTGTTTACTGGTGTTGTAGAGTGGAAGAGTTTGAGACGTTGCATGGCTGCAAATGCTGCTGCACACTCCAGGAAGTCCAAAATTTTTAACAGGGGATTAAATTTTTAACTGAGTGGCAGCTTTGGGGCATGCGTGTGACTTCCAGGGCTTCCAGAAGTACAGAGAAATGAGGAGTGGAGAGGGAACTCATCCTTGATTCTGTGGAAACCTGAAGATTTCAGTCAAAAAAAACCCACATACCTAAGTTTTTCAGTAGATTAATTTCTGGATGGCTTGAAGAGCCATGGAGTTAGCCAGGAGGGTGGCTGTGATGTCCAGTGTGGAGTTTTTTGGCTGCTGGGGCTCTGTTGGTTGGGCATAGGGCACACTGACCCGACCTCCAGGGTGCCCCACATGACTCAGCCTTGTGTGGGTTCCAGAAGATTTTTTTTCTATCAAACTTCTAAATAACTTAAGCCTATTCTCGTACTCTTCCAAAATCTTGAAGTAGGAATAGCTCAAAATATATTTTATGAGACCAGAATTACCTTTATACCAGAAACATAAAAGGAAATTACAATCTACAGACTAATGTCCCTGACGAACAACACAGATTTACAAATTTAAAAATTACAAATCTACAGACTAATATCCCTGATGAACAACACAGATTTAAAAAAAAACTCTCAGCACATTTACTAGCAAATTGAATTCAAGAATACATAAAAAATTCAATTATAACCAAAAGGGGTTTATTTCAGACCCCTAGGATAGTTCAATTATGCTAGGGTAGTTCAACATGCTCAGATCAATGTAATATTTTATAACATTAAAAGATGAAAATCATATAATATCAAAAGATATTGAAGAAGTATTTTACAAGGTTCAGCACGCATAATAATAATTCTCTCAATGCTGGGATGGAGAGATAGTGCAGTAGTTGAGGCATTTGCTTTGCATGTTACTAACCCTGGTTTGAATCCCCTGTAACACATATGATCTCCTGATCACTGCCAGGGATTATTCCTGAATATCCCCTAACCACCACATACCCACCTCCTCTCACAACAAATAATTCAATACTATGGGTATAAGAGGAAAAGTTTTATAAATTCTAAGAGCCATCTATATATACACACTATATATCCTGAGTAATGTACCCAATATTGGGGGGACTCTTTTTATTAAAGGAACAAGAGAAAGAAGTTATCATCTAGGGAATACATGTGACTGATTTTAGGAGAAAAGAGAAAGTCAAACTCTTTGTTTTCTTAGAGCTTACAAATTTATATTTAAGTAGCTTTTTTCAATAAGACTGAAGTGAAATTGCCTTGACATTGTTGTTAGTTTGTACATGTGATATCTGGAAATCCACTCCAGTGCATCCTACTTATTTGTCATGTTGCACTAACTCTCACATCAGTTTCATCACTTCACCCAGTTACTCTGGAACCTATTTCCTCTAATGTAGGAAACTGAAGTTCTTCAGTCTTATAATCAAAGTCCTTCTTAACTTCTATCCTTGCCACTCATGCAAGACTCCCACCATCTTTCCAATCTCACTACATCTACTTTACATTTTTTCTATTGGCTTTTGGGCCACACCCAAATGTTCAGTGGTGGTTTGGATTTATTCCTGGCTTTGTGTTCAGGGATCTCTCCTGGCAAGTGCTGGGATCAAATCAGAATTAGCTGTATACAAGACAAGTGCCTCACCCTATGTAATATTTCTTTTTTTAATAAGTATTTTATTATACCACCATGAGATATACAATTACAAAGATGTTCATATTTGGGTATTGGTCATACAGCGTTCCAGCACCCATCCCTTCACCAGTGCCCATCTCCCACCACCAGTGTCCCCGGTTCCCTCCCTCCTCCCCCAGCCCGCCTCCATGGCAGGCTCTTTATTTCTTTCCCTTTCTCTCTATCTCTTTCTCTTTTTCTTCCCTTCCAGACTATGGATGTAATATTTATTTGACCCTACATGCTTCATATTATGTAAACAAGAAGTGCTGGAGCTGGCAGGCATTGAAAAGATGGTGCTCATTCAACCTTGAATTGTACAGTTAGAGAAATTAAAGTCCAGAAGTAAGATGATATCCTCATGGGCACACATGACATTCCACTGAGGCCAAAACAATATGTCTTCCATTCCTTGGAAAACTTATTAGTCTAGGCCTAAACATGGAGACAGAATGAGATGAGTGATACCCAGGGAACACTGGGAAGGGGATAACTTCTGCATGAAGCAAAGTGATAATTAAAAACTCAGTGCACTTGCAATGTACTGTGTTTGTAGTAAATGACCTCCGATATAAATTAGCCACCCTCTTGATAGGAAATGCACTAAAACTGGGAATTAATCTGCAATCATTTGTTCTACTGACTTTGAAAGGGAAATATATGACAATTGTCTTCTAAATAGAAGGAATGGTTCAGGGTTCAAAAAATGATTAACAGGTATGTCAGAGTTTCCCCAGGGAATGGTCCTAGGAGTTGTTATTGTTTTCCAATTTTTCTTCTGAATTGAAGCTAACAAGGTCATTCCAAGGGTAGCTCTACTGGGGAACCTTGATACAATGATCCTCTTATAACCTGCCCAACTAGAACTAGGAAACCACACCTTTACAAGGCTTATGTGGTGGAAAAGGGGAGGCGGTTATGATTTAAATCTTACTGATTGTCACAAATGGCAGGAAGAGGAAAATAAATGAAGGAAAAGCCTTGGTTACAGGAATATTGTTAAAGAAAATCAAAGGAAGTTTTGTAATCACTTAGATACATAATATAATTCTAAATGGGACTGTTTAACTTTTCACATCTGTGTTGATAACTTGATAAGTTCATATATTAAATATTTTAATATAAATTATTTAATGTAAATTGAGAGTATTTTTGTAACCTTACTATGAGACTTATTCTCATAGAAATGAAAAATTCATCATTCTTCATTTTAGATTACAAAATTTACTCAGACCATTATAACTTCTAAATCAACAAAGTCTGAATGAATGAAGGTTTTAGTATATCTACAAATAAATGCTTTTATCTAAGTTTCCAGGCTAAGAGTTCATACTTTTCAGACTTTGCCAGTAAAGACATACTGACTTTATTGGTACATGCCACAACAAAGCTCAATGGAGCAAACTTTCCTGTAACCCACAACATTGAAAAGGTTTTTTTTTGGATTTTAATTAAAAAATGTAACCTCCCACACACAAACACACAAAAATCCTCAAGTGATTTGGCTTTTCAGGAGATGCTTCTTAGCAGCATTTCTGCCCTCTTCCCTGCACATGCCAGAGAGACAGCAAGAGTCTTCAAGAATCCAGGATGAATATCAGAGTGTGCTTGAGCTCCATTAAGGAAATTCTTTAGATGTTCTGTCATTCAGTTTCAGTGAGGTAAGAGCTGCATTCTGCATAGGTGGAAACTTAATAAATTGGGGTAGGGGGATGGGCAATGCGGGTGCTTTGGTACTGCTCTGAAAGCATCAGCCTCTGGTTGGATCCCTGGTGCTGAGCGCAGTCCTGAGGCCTCTACTCTTTGTGCCTGGAAGTTCTTCTGTCTGTGACCCCAGTGCCACAAGAAGTTTCTGGCCTCACCATAGTCAGGGATATGTGAGCACCCAAACAGAACTGTGAGCACCTCAACTAAATCATGTGCCAGCACCACAGCCAGAAAACTGCAATCCCTCAACAACAAGGGGAAGGGCAATAAACAGGTATGAAAAGAAATGCTGCAAACCTTCAAAAGTATTTATACATGTTTATTACATTGAATTCTTGAACTACTTAAATGATAACGTGTCGTGTCTAAAATGTTTTACATAAACATAATGCATTCATAATATAAAGATTAATATTAGCCAATAAACCCCTGGTGTATAATTCTTTTAAGCCCAATATCTAAAAAAGTTAGGAAGAAATGCTTTAATCACCTCCTCCCTTCAAGTGGGCTTCACTTTTTCTCTCCTTTTCTTCTACTTCTGAAGTTACACACTGTTCCTTTGTTTTAGAGCAACATCACCGCCCTCCTTTCATTTCTTTTCTAACAGTCTCAAACTTCTCAAACAGCTACAGGGAAAGGCTTGTAACTCCTTAATTTTGGCTTTTTGCTGCAGGCACAGTTTTCATTTTATAGGGAGCATAGTGACATTTAGAAATCACTCCTGGCTAGGTCCTTAGTAGGGTGTCATGCATCGTAGTGCTCAGGGGATTATGTAGTGCAAAGGGTTGAACCCAAGCTTTCTGCAAGCAAAACTTGCCTCATTGAGCTATCTCTACAGCCCCTGAAATTTCTTTTTGATTTGCACTGGCACTTAGGGTCTGTACGTCTTCTTGACACACCAGATGCAGACCACCAAGTGTTCTTTTATGTCTCAGGGGTAAAGCGCATGCTAGACAGGTTTCAGTTCCTCAACCTTTCTCCCACCTCGGCCTTTCACAGATGGAACTCCACATAACTTGCACCTGCAGGCCCTGGCCTGCCTGAACCTGTGAGTCAGTTTTCCCTAAGGCTGGAAGAGAAAGCCTCATCTCCAACAGTCTGAACTCAGGCCTGCTGCCAGAGTTCCTTTTGAAGTCTGGGGGCCTGTCAAGCACTGGAGTAACAGCATCTGCAATCTGTTTTTGGCCCCAGCCATATGTATAACTTGGCAGCGACAGGGTGCAGCGGAGAGAGCAGTGACTAAAGTGGCCAGGCAGACCAGAAAGGTGATGGTTAGTTTCTCCATTCTGACCCTGAGCTGTGTGACCTGGGCCAGACTCTGAACCTTTCTGCATTATCTATTGTCTTATCTATAGGAACGTATATCTCCAATGCCCATCCTTTTTTAGGATATTTGCTGGCAAGTCTAATTACTGTTTCTTATCTACTATTTCAAATCCAGTACACGTAGAGGTTTTCTTCTTAATTCTACATCTCAGATTACCTTTGCTGGTTTAGATGTTAAGGATTTTTTTTTTAATAATATAAAGTCAATTATGTGCCATCTTTTGCAATTTGTGATCACATATTCCTCTTTATCTTTGTTTTGGGCCCATATCTGGCTGTGCTCAAGGCTCACTCCTGGCTTTGTGCTCAGGGCTCACTCCTGGTGAGTCTCAGGGGAATCATATGTGGTGCCAAGGGGTCAAATCTGAATCAGCCATGTGCCAGGCAAGCACCATACCTGCTGTACTATCTCTCCAGCCCTTATTCAAATTTTCTTTTTTATACCTTTAATATAGATGCTGGCATTGCAATCTTTGTTAACTTAATCATATTTAAGTGTGTGCAACCAGTAGCATATGCTGGTGTCGATGTGTTAAGCTATAAGTTTAAACCATAAAGCTATTAAGGAACAAGCAATAATAAATAACAATAATAAATAATAAATCATGATGATAATATTTAGTGAGGATTAAGTTTGTGATAAAGACTGCTTTATCACATAGGTATGCATTGCTGTACTTGCAACAATCTTATGTACTATTATTTTGTCTGTTTTTGAGACCATACCTGATGGTGCTCAGGAGCTACTCCTGTATCTGTGCTCAGGATGATCTATTTTGTGACAGGAATCAAAATTGAGTTGGTCACATGCAAGATAAGTTACTTAACACATGTTCTATCTCTCTGGCCCCTGCACTAATATTTGGAGGATTTGAGCCATACCCGGCAATGCCCAGGGATTATTCCTAGTTATGTGTTCAGGAGTATTCCCTGGCAGAGCTTGGGTGGCTCAAATGTAGTACCAAGGATTTGAACCAAGATTGCAGCTACTGCAGCTGCATGTGAGTGCCTAATCACATGTACCCTCTCTTAGGCTCCATCATACTGTTATTATTGGGATTTTGTACATGAAAACACTGAGGCATAAAGATGGTAGACAACATTTCCAGGACCAGAAAACTAGTAAGTAGAGAGGAATACAACAGAAACTGGGTGTGAACCTTCTTAGTTAAACCAACAGATTAGTCTTAGAACAATAAGTAAATTTATTGACTGATGTTTCATTTATTCATTTTGTTGAACACCATCAGGATGGAAAACAATGACTAAAAGACTTGTACTATGGATTTTATGAAAAAATGGTTTCTGCCTTCAAAAAATAAAAAGTTAGTAGGAAACAGATTGAGAAACAGTGAGCTTCAGTACAAGTAAAATACAAGTGCTTTAACAGTGCTATAAGCAAAGTGACTCTAGGCCTAGTGGAGGTGATGAAAATTGGGGGAACAAAGTATTTCAATAATAGAGAGAAACTTTGGTTAAAAGGTTTATCTTTAAGTATTGATGGCTCACACTACAGCTTCTTCCTGACCTGCTTATTGCTCCACCACTCCATCTGAGGTTTGCCTCTGGCTGACTTCACTGGTTCTACTTGGGAACAGAGGCAGAGACCCTCCCTTTCCAGCTAGGTCCCAGCAGTCTTCACACCCAAGCAGTGCCATATTAAGGACCCACATCACAACTACTCAGTAAATTACATGTTGCTCACAGTTATGCTTCCTGTCATTTCGTGAAGATGGCAGAGAAGAAAGAGCAATCTCCAGCCTAGTCTCTCAGTGTATTCCAGAGACTCTCACTATGGAGGTTTATTCCCCAATACAGCAAGAATACTAGAAAACCAACGGGGAAAACACTTAGAATCCCACCAAGTTCATTGATTGAAAACAATATCACCAGACACACAAACAACAACCAGCTCAGTAAATCCTCCACCAATTACTTCAGTGACATCATCATGTAGAAATTTCATGAACTCAAAGAAACCATGACACAGATAGCAAAGCACAAGAAAGTATAAGAGTTGAAATGAAAAAAAAAAAACTACTACAATCAGAAATGACAGAAACGAAGAACAGGGTCAGTGATATAAAAAAAAACTCCATAGGATTTCTGAAAACAGCAGCTGAGCATAAGATCAAGGAGCTCCAAGATGAGAAGGAAGACAACAGGAGGTAGGAAACAGTCTGAAAAGAATGAACATACTGGAAAACTATGGGATGAGTCCAAAAGGAACACTGTAAGAATCATTGGAGTCCTTGAAGAACAGAAAGGCAAACGTGATGAAGAATCAATAGTTAATAAATCACCAATAAGAATTTCCCAGAGTTGGGTAATATAGGTACTGAGATCCAAGAGGTCCCAAAAGTTCCCAGACTAAGAAAACTCCATATTTAAAAATGAAAAACATAAATACAGAGACAGAATTTTGAAAAGCAGCAAGATCATAAAAGGAACTTACAGGAACTGGAGTGGTAGTACTGTAGGTAGGGTACTTTCCTTGCATGAAGTCAACCTGGGTTTGGTCCCTGGTATCCCATATGGTTCCCCAAACACTGCAAGAGTTATTCCTGAGTGCAGAGCAAGGAGTATCCTTTGGGCATTGCTGGATGTGGCCCACATTTTTAAAGGAATTTAAGTACAAGGAGATCCCTTACAATTAGAACAGATCTAGCAAATGAGACTCTATAAGTCACAAAAGGATGTATGAAATGAAAATTTCACCAAGAATGCTCTATCCACCTGGATTATCATTAAAATTTGAGGGAATAATACAAAGCTTCATGGAAAGGCAACAGCTTAGGGGAATTCATAGCTTTAAACCAGTTTTGCAAGAAGAATAAAAAGAGTTCCTTTAGGGGCTGAGCGATAGCATAGAGGGGAGGGCTTTTGCTTTGCACACAGTTGACCCAGATTTCATCCCCAATATCCTTTATGGCCCCCAGAGCACAGTCAGGAGTAATTCCTGAGTGCAGGGCCAGTAACCCCTGAGCATCACCAGTTGTACCCCAAAAGAAAGAAATAGTTTATAAAAGAACTCTTTTAAAGGCAGGACAAATTTCTCAGTACACATTGAGAAATACTCTACGCTACTAATACTCTACTAGATTAAGAAAGGTTAAAAACAGTAATCAATCATCACAAATTAACCTTTATGTTCTGATAACTCCACTTGACGTTCCTTTAAGTTTTACTGAATCAAATAATTTAGAATAAAGTTGTAATATGCCTGTCAAGGGGGACAGACTCAGGGCAGGAAGGAACCTGGGGACTCTGGTGGAGCAAGGGTACATTGTATGCCTAAAATAATTCTATTGTGAAAAATGCAAACCTCGATGTCTCAATAAAAATGCTAAGACATTTTTATCTTTGGGGGTCAATGAGATAGTTTACCTTTGGGATTGATGAGATAGTTTGGTGGGCTGAGTACATGATTTGTATGCAGGAGGCCTGGGTTGGTCCCTGACAAAGTGTCAGGTCCTCAGGACACTGCCAGGAGCAACTGCTGAGCAGCAAGTCAGCAGTAGCTCCCAAGCACAGTTGAGAGTAGCCCCCTGATTATCAGAGGGTAGGGTCAAAAGCAAAGTAAATAAATAAGGCCCAGAGGGATAATAGAGTGGGTAAGACAGTTAGCTTCTTTGTATGAATCCTACCCTAGTTTCATCTCCAATGGTATGTCCTGCTGGTAGATACCTGCCTTGTAATGTGTGATTCTCAGTTTGAGTTCTTGTGACAAATGTGGGCCCCAGAACTACCAGTATGATCTCTAGTGCTTCATAACCAAGTTTTGACAGTCAGATATGTGAGCCCTGAACTGTGCAACAACAACAACAACAACAACAACAACAACAACAACAACAACACCAGAAAAGGCAAGAGAAGGAGAAAAATAATGAATGAGTACATTTAAAAAAAATCCTTGAGTTGAGCTTTAGTGGATGAAGAAGAATCTAAGAAGCAGGGAAGAGAAGGAAAGACATTCCAGGCAAAGGAAGCGCATGGACATTCACTCATACTGAGTCACTGCTGACTCACTGACCTGGATGCAGGGCTTGTTCCTGGAAGAGAGGAGTTTAGAAGTCTGGGGTTTCTAATCCTTAGGGGATCTGAGAAGTCCTAATTTGGTATAGGAGAGTAGAAAAGCAGACCTGTAAAATCTTGGAGCCAAAGGGTCCCCTAGTAGCATCTCTTCCAATAGCCTAACCCATCTATCCAACTTGTGAATGTCTAAAACTGTCCTACCAAATGATCATCAACACCAGCTCATGTATCCCAAGCAACAACCAGCTCCTAACGCAGCTGGTTCCATCACTTGATGAAATTATTTTGCTCATTTATTTGTTTGCTTACATACAAGGACACTATTGCTTATCCTGTATTTGCTTAGCACAGAGCAGGCACACTGTAAATTCTTGATGAAATTAATGTGCTCCAACCAGGGCATTGGATATTTTTAAAATGTTAAGCAATTTCCACAAGACAGTATTTAATATAAATAAATGCAGCTATAATATCCCTTCATATTTCCCAGGTTAAATATCTTCAGCTGTTTAGCAATTCTTTCTTCATTAGGTAAAATGATGGAAACTATCACTGCCTTGATTACTCTTTCATTCAACTCTATTTGCCTATATGTTCTCTATTTGTTCAAGAACTGAAGGCAGTACCACAATTTCATGATGCTTTCTAGAGAGGTTTGTTCTCCTCTCTTGTTCTAGGTCATAGTGGCAACTAAAACTGCTTTACTTGGTTAATGCCGACTGCACATGGCAACCTCCTGAAAGTATTAGTTAAGCACCCTTTCCCATGCCCTCTTGACCTTTCCCATGCCCTCTTGACCTTTCCTATGCCCTCTTGACCTGTTGTTTGTTTCCACTGTTCCCATCTCTTGTCTATTTTTCCTTTTGTTTCAAAAAAGTTTTATTATTGACAGGTGAGACATGATTATCATCATAATGAGATTCGTGTATAAAATAAAATTTTATATAATATCCTTTAGATTCCACAGTTGAAAACTTATATTTACAAATGAGAATAGACATTTTATTGTATTGTATTAATGGTTTTAATTCTTGTCTTGACTACTGCAGATAAACATTGAAAACTAAGCTGAAGGTTGTATATTTAGGAGGCTATTACAATAATAGGTCAAAGGACACTGGGTACTACTGAACTAGTGTGTCCAGAAAGAAGAGAAAGGGAAATATGCTAGATTTTATTAGTATTTTTTATTAATGTATTTTATTAGTGAAGCCTGCGATTCACTGATTTAGTGACTACAGCACACTTTTTTTCAAAGAGTACCCAAAACTGCTCTTATTGTAGAAAAAGAGGAATCAGCAGCATCGAATGCAACAGAAAGTGCTTGGAGAACAAAAATATTTAAGATGTTAGTGAGTTCATCAATCAAGAAGTAGTTTTATATCTTGAGGAAAAAAATTCCAGACCACTTAAGAATTGTGAGTTAATTTCCCAGATTCTCCATACCTCACTGCCTCTGAAGTAAACATACAACTCTTTTTAAGTCACATGCATATGTATTTATCTATCATCCCACAACTCTTTCCCCTAAGTACTCTATAGAAACATATTGGAGAAAAGTCAACGGCAGCAAGATAGTGCATTGATTCACTGAGAAAAAGATGGGTCTATAAACTAAGCAAAGAAATTTTGGGACAGATTTTAAGATAATGAAGCATTTGTCTCTGGTTATGGTGAACTTAAAGGCCTGAGGATGTATAGAAGCAGTTAGACCTTTTTTAGTACTTTGGTTTTGAAGCACAGAGCTGAAACGTAGATTTGTGAGTCATCAACAAAGGTACTTGAAGAAGATTTCACCAGAGAATAAAAATGTTGAAGATCTTGTAGACTGAGGAAAAGGTCATGGCTAAGAATAAAAACTTTAACAATAGCCATATATTGTGGGTAGATGGAGGAGGAAATCTCCTAGGAGTGACAAGAGTTCTCAAAGGGTATGAGAAGAACTTGATGAGTTTAATGTTCTGACAGCCAAAGCTGCTTTTATCGCAGTAAAGAAGATAAATCAGTATCATCAAATGCAAAAAAATGCTTGGAGAACAAAAAATACTTAAGATGTTAGTGAGGTCGTCAATGAAGAAGTAGTTTGATAACTCTAGAGGAAAAAATTACAGTGAAATTGGTATCAGGTGTGAGTTGTTAAGAAATAAATCAGGGAGAAAACTGTAGTAATGAAGTCAAAGGAGTAAATGTTTGTCTTAGCTCTGAGAGGATGGAAAGGGAAGAGAGAAACAAATCCATATGCAATTTTATATGGTCTACATAGTCTAAAATAGACTTTGATTTCACTGCACCATAATTTCTTACTGATACACAATTAAGATTTTATAGGTCTTTCAATGGAAGGTACCAAGTATTCAACATACCGCACTGTAAGAGAAAATTAGAAATAGATGTTTATATACAGATTATATTGGACCTAAGTAGGGCTGCATGTCTTTTCCTGTCATGCCTTCCTCTCCAGTTTCCTTTTAAGTATTTCATTGTTAGATGTCCAGTAATTGTCTTTGATATTTGTTTTCACCAAACTACCTCAGCTGCTTTCCAGGTAAAAACTCTTAGACTTTAACCCACATAGCTTGTTGGACTTACCTTTCAGTTTGGTGACTTTATGCATCCATTCTATCTTGTCTTCTTATCCTTAGGGGTATGAACCTCTGGAAAGATCCCATTGTTTCCAGCCAGTGGCCTCCACCACATTCAGACTAATGAAATACCATCTTTCAAAGTGACTTTATAGTGCTAACTCATTTTCCTCACCCTTAATAGGTCAATAGACAGAATCAGAGTGGGAAAGTGACTTACTCAAGGAAGCATTATCACATGACTCAAGCATTGTCCTTAGAGTCAGTTGTGACTAAATCCTGGCTTCATTATTATCTAATTGTATGATACTAGGTTAGATTCCTCACATTCCAAACCTTAGTTTTCCCTTTTAGTAATATGGTTCATTTGGGCTGGAAAAGTAGCTCTATGGGCTGGAGTCTTTTTTTTTTTTTTTTTGCTTTTTGGGTCACTCCCGGCAATGCTCAGGGGTTACCTCCTGGCTCTGCACTCAGGAATTACTCCTGGAGGTGCTCGGGGACCATATGGGATGCCGGGGATCGAACCCGGGCCGGCATAAGCCGGCCGCGCGCAAGGCAAATGCCCAACCCGCTGGGCTATCGCCCGCCCTGGGCTGGAGTCTTAACAGAAAGCAGGAGCCCTAGGTTTGGTCCCCAGCACCACATAGTTTTCCCCTGCCCCCACTGTACTTCTAAAAACAACCCCCAGTGGGGTGATCTTGTAGTAGCCCCTGAGCAACTCAAGGTGCAGTCTCAAAGCAAAATCCAAATAATCAATAGGGCTAATGAAAATACCTACTGAGTCCCCCAATAAACAGTAGAAATGGAAAAAATCACAGTTGATTCCTGCCATTCTGTTCAATGTTTCAAGGCTAATGTGGCAGAAACAAGACTCTAAATAAACTCAGTTGTGAAAGGGGGCTCCTTGAAGTGGGGGGAGGGACACTGGTGGAGGGTGTGGTATCAGAAACTAGTACACACTAAACCCTATTATGGAAGTGTATTATAAATCACAGTGCCTACGATGAAATGAAACAAAGCCACCAAAACTCAGTTCTTATGACTTCTAGGCCCAGCCCTTTTCATAAGGACGTTTAAATGGAGAAATCCCTTTGGCAAAGGGAACAGGAATAGAGATAACCTGGAAAACGGATTTCCACGCCCTCTAGTTCCACTGAACTGTCTAAATACTGATCCAGCTATGTGTCTGCTATTGAAAACTTTCATTTGTAAAAAAGAAAGAACATTTCAGATCTTAAAGTGGCACTTTCTGTTTGTTTGGGGTCCACACAAGAACCCCACACTAGAATGGGGTTCCAGAATGTTCCCAACCCCTACCCCCAGAGCTTGCTCCTGGCTCTGCACTCAGCAATTACCCTGGTGGTGCTTTGGGACTGTAAGGGATGTCAGGAATGGAACCAGGTCAGCTGCTTTCAATGCAAGTGAAAGCCTACCCACTGCTCTGACCCTCTGCACATTATTCTGAAGTGTGCTACAAAAATCAATAAAAGGAACATTATGACCACTCCTCCAATCAAGAGAATATAAAATGCATCACAGTCAACCTCATATGTAGTGCCAATAAAACTTTACATTTTGAGATTTAAAAGATTGTTAGGGCTGGCATAAAAGGTTGCTCTGCCAGGAGCAACCCCTGGAGCACTGGGACAGGACTAATCTCTGAGTATTATTAGTATGGTACCCAAACCAAAATAAACCAACAAATAAAAGATGATTAGAATTTGTGATATAACTGCTACAGTTCCTGCCTGCAGAGAGCAGCTCAGGTAGCAGCAAGAGGGGGAAGCTGGCTCTGTCCATGACCAGCATCACTATCGCTGTTCTAGAGCCAGCAAATGCATGGGTTGCTGTGTGCCTGCCAGTTGGACTTGGAGTGGGGATTGAGGGCCCTCCTCTTGTCCCCTCCACCTCCAATGACCCAGTGGGTGTGATCCTGAGCCTCAAGACATCACCTACAACTGACCAAGTGCCAGGACTGATCAGTAATGCTGAGAATGACCAGACGCATCATCACTACAGCTCCTGCCTGTGGAGAGCTTCCCAGGAAACAAAGAGAGGGAAAACTGGTTCCTTCCTTGGCCAGTTTCATTATCGCTTTTAGGACCAGCAAACACGTGGGTTGCTGTGGGCATGCCAGCTGGGCTTGGAGCGGGGATTGAGGACCCTTCTCTCAGTCCCCCCACCTCCAATGACCCAGCGGGTGTGACTACGAGCTGCGCAGATGCCTTTCAGAACTGACCATGAACCAAGACTGATGGGTAACTTCAGGAAGAATGACCAGAGACAAAACGACTACAGCTTCTTCCTGTGGTGCTCTGCTAAGCGGCGACATGCCATGTTAACAAACCACCCAGTTTAGGGTCAGGTCTATGCCAGGACCTTTCCCCTATATATGTTGCAAGAATCAATGTGGTTGCAGCAGCTATGGGAGCTGGTGTGGGGATAGGGAGTGGGTGGGGAAGGGTAGCATTTGGTGGTGGTAGGAGCACACTAATGGTGGGACTGGTGTTGAACAATGAATGCTGGTGTCAACTGTACTGTGAAGAAATCTGTAAATCATGGTGGTTTAATAAAAATAATAATTTGTGATAATGTAGCCTGTTTAGTCAAATAACAATTGCTTTTGTGACCTAAATGCAAAAGAAACTTTTTTAACACTTTGAGTGGTATGATCTCAAGAAAAATTTTAAACCTATAATTTACACATGCAAGTATTTCAGTGGAAGAATGACAGGAGTATTGAGAAAATATTTACAACATAGGAATATGTGATAGTAAGTTAAAGTCTATCGGAAACTTAGATAAAAATAAAAGTTCAAGGAGAAAAAAAATAAACCAAATAAAATTTTCAACTCTGAAAGAAGAACTTGTCATAAACTTATAAAATAAATGAAGCATTTTAATGAATTTTCAACAAGGAACATTGATATCTGAATGTTGAGCTGGTTTTGGACACCCTGAGCAAACAGTTTGGGCAGGATATATCTCCTTTACACACTGCTGCACTCGACCTGCTAAGTTTGATTCAGTACTTTTAGCATCTGAGCTCATGAGGAATACTGGTTCAGAGTCTTCCTTCCTTCCTTCTCCTTCCTTCCTTCCTTCCTTCCTTCCTTCCTTCCTTTCCTTCCTTCCTTCCTTCCTTCCTTTCCTTCCTTCCTTCCTTCCTTTCCTTCCTTCCTTTCCTTCCTTCCTTCCTTCCTTTCCTTCCTTCCTTCCTTCCTTCCTTCCTTCCTTCCTTCCTTCCTTCCTTCCTTCCTTCCTTCCTTCCTTCCTTCCTTCCTTCCCTTCCTTCCTTCCTTCCTTCCTTCCTTCCTTCCTTCCTTCCTTCCTTCCTTCCTTCCTTCCTTCCTTCCTTCCTTCCTTCCCTTCCTTCTTCCTTCCTTCCTTTCTCTCTTCCTCTCTTCCTCTCTTCCTCTCTTCTCTCTTTCTCTCTTTCTCTCTTTTCTCTTTCTCTTTCTCTCTTTCTCTCTTTCTTTCTCTCTCTCTCTCTTCTTCTTTCTTTCTTTCTTTCTTTCTTTCTTTCTTTCTTTCTTTCTTTCTTTCTTTCTTTCTTTCTTTCTTTCTTTCTTTCTTTCTTTCTTTCTTTCTTTCTTTCTTTCTTTTCTTTCTTTCTTTTTCTCTCTCTCTCTCTCTCTCTCCCTCCCTTCCTTCCTTCCTTCCTCCCTTCCTTCCTTCCTTCCTTCCTATGAATCCTTCATCTAGTCTTAACTTTATAAACTAAGTTTCTTTCACTTTTATTTTCTTGAAAAGACTGTTGAAAATTAGTATTATGTCTTCTTCAAGTGTTTTCTAAAATTCTCCAGTGAAGCCACCAGAGCCTGGAGATTTTCTCTGAAGGAGCATTTGGCACTTGTATCAATAATAGGCCTACTTATATAATATACTTCAGCCTGGTTGGCATTTGATTGCTTGTAGTCTTTGATAAAACTGGTCTGTTTCTCCTTTGTTGTTAGTACCTATGCCCACTGAGATCTGCAGTAACTGCGGACATGGTTCCTGTTGAGATCTGCAGTAACTGCAGACACAGTCCCTGTTTCATTCTTCCCTGAGCGCATCTTTTTCTGGTCATGTTAGTCTTAATAAAGGTTAGCCGTTTTATTGATTTTTTTTAAACAAGCATTTTGAAGGTTATGCGTGATAACCATTAAGTACCTGTATTGCAAACCATAATGCCCAGAGAGAGAGAGAGAGAGAGAGAGAGAGAGAGAGAGAGAGAGAGAGAGAGAGAGAGAGAGAGAAGTATGGCCATAGAGTCAGGCTAGGGGTGGGTGGCAGAGGAGGAAACTGGGGACACTGGTAGTGGGAAGTGTGCACTGGAGAAGGGTCGGGTGTTCAAACATTGTATGATTGAAATCCAATCACAAACAAGTCTGTAACCACATTTTTCACAGTGATTTCTTGTTACTCAATACATTAGAGACAAATAAAAAAAACAAAATAAATAAATAAATGAAGCAGATATCAAGGTACTCAAACAGTTAGACTTAAGTTGGTAAAACGTAGAGATCTGTTTGTGATGATTAATCTTACCACTGCTAATTGGTCCCAGGTAATCCGGTTCTCAGGCTGAGATCTCTGAGAACGTCTAAGAATGTGAGCAAGCCAAGTCCCTTCCTTGCTGACAGGCACAGCACCCTACCCACACCCAACAGTTTCTGTTCTTTGAATAGCCTAATTTCACAGCTCCACAACTAATCTCAAAGAGACACTAAGCTGCTGAATTGTCCAAGTTCTACAGCTCCTAAAGCAAGGCTTCAGGACACCTCTTAATTTCAGAATCCTGATAGCCCTGAGGAGCACAGAAAATTAGATGGGAAAATTGTATAGACATCCACTAAGATCAGTGAGTAAAAAATAACAAGAAGGCTGAACTCATACCAAATAGCTTGACAAATCCTCAAAAAATGACTTTAGTAACAGCATTGTGAGATATGCGTTGTAATAAGTAATATAAAGCACATTATTTTGTGTCTGCTAAAAGGGGAGGGTAGGGGGAAAATTGGGGACAAATGTGGAGGGAATGTCACACTGATGAAGGGATTGATGTTGAAACATTGAAACCTGAAACAGCTGTATTATGAACTTTGTAAATCATTGTGTTTAAATAGTTTGTAGTACTCTGGAAATGAAATAATTTCTGACAGTCAGAGCATTATTCCAGCCCCTTGTTAGGGGAAAAATTTTCCCCATTTAAGTTTTCAAAGTAGTATATCTGTCTCTGTCTTATACACACACACATACATACACACACACACACACACATATCCTTAGGGTTTTCTACATCTTCTTTGTTCTTTACCCTTTAGGAATATGACTTTGACTCCAATTTCTTTCTATCTTTTTTTTTTTTGATCACACGTGGCAATGCTCAGGGTTACTCCTGGCTCTACACTCAGGATTTACTCCTGGCAGTGCTCAGGGACCATATGGGATGCTGGGGAATTGAACCCAGGTTGGACGCATGCAAGGCAAACGCCCTACCCGCTGTGCTATCGCTCCTGCCAACTCCAATTTCTTTAAGCATATTCTTAACCCCCTTTTAGTATTCCCTTTCTTCCCCCTTCCGCACTGCTCATTTTTCACCCGGAACTTTTTGTTTTTCTGCATCATTGCTAAAATTGCTCAAACTATTAGGAGACTGTCAGCTGCTTCTTTCTACTTCTAGTGCATCAACATTCTCAAATTTCAGCAAATGTCAAAATCACCTGGAGGTTTGGTAAAACATAGATTATCCTACCTTTGGAGTTTCTAGTTGGCTATAATATAGCCAGTCTCTGGGGCAGTCTCTAGGAATGTATTTCTAACTATTTCTTGGGTGATGCTGTTAGTGTTAGAGTGAGGACTTGCTTTTTGGTGGGGCAGGATATTCAGACCTCCTGGTGTGGTGCTTTGGGTATGCATAGTAATGCAGGAGAAATCAAACTTAAGGCCTCATGTATTGCAGGTGTGTGCTCTACTACTTGAGCTATCTCTCTAGACCAAGGACTCTAGTTTCAAAACCACTGCTGTGTGTGATCTTCGGACTAGTCAGGTAAGCTAATGTCCGGTTGTTTCACCAGAGATTGTGAATTTAAGATTTACCAGAGATGTGACCCAAATCATAGAGTACCATCACATCAGAAGCTAAAAAGTAGCACCCTCTGCTCCAACCCCACCAAAAAGGGATACAGGACAGAAGCAATTAAATTTACCATACAGTCTAGGATTACAGGACTGGATCAGATTTAAAATAGATCTCAGAGAAAAAGGGCCACAAAGAATAAAACACAAAAAAAAGTGTCACCCAAAATAGAGGTGCTCACATTTATGGGGGGATCTTCTGTAGACTAGACATCTTCTAGACAGATTCTTATATGATACCTCAATCAATCCTCACACTTATAAATTTTGCTTATTAGTTATAATAGTATATTTAAAACTATTTATTATTTTTCTCTCTTTAACTACAAGAAAACAAAAAAAACAAGAAAGGTCAAACCTACTGGAAATTGTTCTTAAAACTTTTTCTAATTTTAAGTGAAAAGGTAAAAGAATTAAAAAAAGTAATTTCTTCAACCTGAGTGCCAGAGAACGTCGATTGGATAAAGAAATTACGGTACATCTACACAATGGAATGCTATGCAGCTGTTAGGAAAGATGAAGTCATTAAATTTGTCTATAAATGGGTGGACATGGACAGTATCATGCTGAGTGAAATGAGTCAGGAGAATTATAGAATGACTGCATTCATTTGTAGGATATTTAAAAAAGTATGAAACTAATATCCAAGACCAGGGAAAACAGGAGCCAGGAGGACTTGTCAATGATTGGAATCTACCACAAGTGTGTGGGGCAGGGGAGTGGAGGGAAGGCAAAATAAAGAAGGGAACAGTTTGACAATAATAGTTCACTTGATCACTTGATCACTTGAATCCCGTTATTTATCGATTTGCTCGAGCAGGCGCCAGTAACATTTCCATTGGACCCTGTCACGTGCCAATGTAGCCCAATGGCATCTGGTTGATTCAGGAATATGAAGAGCCTCAAACCGTTCCTTCAGGGTCTTAACAAGGAAGTCTGACCATCTTGTAGGTGGGCGGCCACGTGATCTTTTGACATCCCGTGGGATCCAGTCGGTAATGGCTCTAGTCCAGCGGTTGTCTCCAAATCGCATTACATGTCCAGCCCATCTGATTTTCGATGCCTTGGCAAACGAGACAGCGTCCCTGATTCTGGAATAGCGACGGAGGTCAGAACTCCGGATTCCTTCTCTCACTTGAGTGAGGCGTGATATTCCAAGCATAGCTCTTTCGATGCCTCTCTGGGAGACCCGAATAGCATTCTCATCCTGCTTTCGTAGGGCCCAGGTCTCTGAGGCGTATGTTAATGCAGGGAGAACGGTGGAGTCGAAGAGATGTGCCCGAGCCGGAGGTTCTTTGTCCTTTTAGCTATTTCTTCGATGCCTTTGAAGGCATTCCATGCCGCTCTCTTCCTCCTGCGCAGCTCAGGTTTTAGGTCGTTCATCATGTTGACTTCTCGACCTAGGTACACATAACTGCTGCATTCAGAGATGTTTGTTCCATTGAGAGTGAATGGGGCCTCTGGAACTAGTTCATTTCTCATGAACATAGTTTTCTTCAGATTCAGCTGTAGACCTACCTTTCCACATTCTCGGTCAAAGTCAGCCAGCATTTGTTGAAATGGTAATGCTAGACTAGAACTGAGTATTAAAAGTAGGTAAAGGGATAGACATGATAATCCTTCAGTATCTGTATTACAAATCATAATGTGCTGAGAGAGACAGAGACAGAAACAGAGACAGAAGAAAAGTGCCTACCAAAGAAGCAGGATGCAAATGGTCAAAGGAGGGTGGTGGGAGAAAAACTGGGGACATTGGCGCTGGGAAATGTGCACTGGTGGAGGATGGGTGTGGGAACACTGTATGACTGAAACCCAATAATGAACAGCTTTGTAATGGTCTATCTCACGATCATGATCACGATCTTCCCGTTCATCATCTATTTGCTAGAGCTGGCCCAGTAATATCTCCATATGTCCTGTCTCATGCTAGTAGAACCCAAAGGCATCCGCTTGCTCCAGGAACATAAAGAGCCTCAAACCATTATATTAGGTCATGGGAATGACCTAATATAAATGTTACTGGTATTTGGCATATCAAATACAACACAAACAGCTTGCAAGGCTTGCCGTGCAGGTGGCATACTCTTGTAGTTACCTCTAAATAAAGCATTTATAGCGGCGTGCGAGCGGGCTGTGATAGTCTGGTCTGCTGGGTGGAGTTGTGACGAGAGGGAAGTCCGGATGTGGAAAATGGTGGCCCCTATGGAGTAGGGGGTGTCGTCTGGCTCGTTGTGAGGCTCTGCTGGGGTGGCAGGCCAGGGCTAGAACCCACCATGCCTCCCAGGCACCTCATGAGCGGCTGGGCACAGGGAGAGCAAGTAGCAGCTCTGCCCCATGCCTGAGAGTCTCTGGTTCAGCATACCTGGGCCGGATTGAAAAAAAAAAACTGCTGCAGGGTGGGTGCTGATGATCAGGGCTGTGATAGTCTGGTCTGCTGGGTGGAGCTGTGATGAGAGGGAAGTCCAGATGTGGAAAATGGTGGCCCCAATGGAGTAGGGGGATCGTCTGGCTTGTTGTGAGGCTCTGCTAGGGTGGCAGGCCAGGGCTAGAAACCGCCATGCCTCCCAGGTGCCTCATGAATGACTGGGCACAGGGAGAGCAAGTAGCAGCTCTGTCCCATGCGTGAGAGTCTCTGGTTCAGCATACCTGGGCCGGATTGAAAAAAAAAAAACTGCTGCTGGTGGGTGTTGATGATCCGGGCTGTGATAGTCTGATCTGCTGGGTGGATCTCACGGTGATCCAATATAAAAAATAATTTCTTTAATCCATTTGATTGTTAATATGCTCCTATAAACAAGCTCTGCTCATGGGGCAGAGCTGCTACTGGCTGTCACTGTGCCCAGCCGCTCATGAGGCGCTCAGGAGGGATGGCAGGTTCTAACCCTGGCCCGCCACCCCAGCAGAGCCTCACAACAAGCCAGACGACCCCTCACTCCATGAGGGCCTCCATTTTCCACATCCGGACTTCCCCCTCGTCAGAATTCCACCCAGCAGACCAGCCTATCACAGTCCTGCTCGAGCGGCTGCTTGCAGCCACGCGGTTCATCAATAAATGCTGGATTTTGAGATGACTACAAGAGTATGCTACCCGCACAGCAGAGCCTGGCAAGCTACCCGTGTCGTATTTGATATGCCAGATACCAGTAACAATTATAGACTTCATTCCCATGACCTGATGGAATGGTTTGAGGCTCTTTATGTTCCTGGAGCAAGCAGGTGTCCTTGGGCTCTACTTGCATGAGACAGGTCATATGGAGATGTTACTGGTGCCCGCTTGAACAAATTGATGATGAACAGGAAGACAGTGATAAACAAGCAAATACTTTAAGAAATCATGTAACTAATTTAAAGAATCAATAAAGTAGACATTATATTTTACTAAAGGATAAATAGTTGGTCCCATTCAGGTCATTCATCAATCAACTGAAAATAGACGAGAGTCTGAAATCTTATCCAACTGCTATGCTCTGACATAATCTATTTATCTTAATTTCCTTTACAATTTATTTTTACAGTGCCTTCCCTTCTCTCCCCCCTTTTTTTAAAGTATTTTATTATACCACTGTGGATATACAATTACTAAGATGTTCATATTTGGGTTTTGGTCATACAGTGTTCCAGTACCCATCCCTCCACCAGTGCCCATCTTCCACCATCAACATCCCCAGCTCCCTCCCTCCTCCTCCAGCCTGCTTCCATGGGAGGTTCTTTATTTCTTTCCCTTTCTATCTCTTTCTCGTTCCTAGCCTTCTAGATTGTGGATTACAGTACATACATAAAAGGGTTGTCATGTGTATCTTTTTTGCCTCTATTTAATGCTCAGTTATATGTTGGTATTAGTACTTTCGACAATCGTTAGCACACTGTTCCATTTTCTGTCTTACCTAGCCTCTGACTCCCACACGTTTGTGATAATTTACACCTTTGACAAGACCTCCTGATACATGTTTCACTTGACCTTGGATATTGGTATCATAATATGTACATATATATATATTTATGTCATGCAAATAAATGCAGTCATTCTATATCTGTCTCTCTCCTGGCTAATTTCACTCAACAAGATCTCTTCTCCATGTCCATCCATTTATAGGCAAATTTCATAACTTCACTTTTCCTCTTTTCCCCCTTTTTTTTGTTTGTTGATGACCATACTGGCTTGCAGCTGCTTGCAGCCGCGGTTCATCAATAAATGCTCTGTTTGGAGGTGTTTAAAAGAGTTTGCCTCCCGCTTCGGCAAGCCTGGCAAGCTTCTCGGGTTGTATTTGATATGCCAAATTCCAGTAATAATTATATTATGTCATTCCCATGACCTAATATAATGGTTTGAGGCTCTTTATGTTCCTGTAGCAAGCCGATGCCCCTGGCTCTAGTGGCATGAGACAGGACATATGGAGATGTTACTGGTGCCCGCTCTAGCAAATAGATGATCAACGGGAAGATCGTGATCGTGATCGTGATGACCATAGGTCTCGAGGTTGTAATCTGGCACACTTCAGTTGAGGTACTTACACAGTTTAGTTATGATGCTTAAACACACTTGGTTTCTGAAGATCATACACTTTGATGAAAATCTAGGAATCTCAAACAACATCGTTCCTGGAATTGCGCTCTGGTATACAAAGCAATGCTGGGGGCTAAATTTATGACTCCATCACCCTCAAGCTTGCAAGGCCAGTGATTTTTCCCACTACCTATCCAATTCCTACTTTGATATTTAAAATCTTTTAATATCAATGATTCTAGCACATCTCAAATTATCGGGCAATAATTTGAGATGGAAAACACACACATAATAATGGATGACTTAAAAGTTTAACATAGGTAGCCACAAAATACTCTAGATGGTAGAATATTCTAGTATTTTTGACACTGGACTGATGAAGATTAATTAGGTTCCCATGGTATGGAGAAATTGAATAGTGGTGTGTGTGTGTGTGTGTGTGTGTGTGTTTGTGTGTGTCTGTGTCTGTGTCTGTGTATGTGGTGGTTATTATTCTGCAATCCATTAAAAAGGTAGCAGGCATGTAAAGGATATTTTAGCTCATTGTAAAAAGACAAAAAATTTATTGAAACCAATTCAAAATTGACATAGGTTATTTAAATTATTGGAAAAGAATAACAAAGTTTTCTATAGATTCAATGTTTTAAGCTGAAATGCGGAAGTTATTCTTAAAAACAACGTGGGAAAAAGGGTCAAAGTAGATTTTTTTCTAGGTCACTGAGCAATCTTTTATTTATTTATTTTTAAATTTTTTATTCAAAGTAGATTTTTTAAGATTAAAGTATAATATATGAAATTAAAAATACAAGGGATCTGTTTGATAACAGGTTAGATATTGCAGAAGAAAATATTAGTGAACTTGAAGACATAGAACTCTAAGCAATCTATAATCAAAGAAAAGACTAAAAAAGTTATAAAAAAAAAAAGAAACCCACACAGCATCAGTGAGTTGTGGGACAGCTTAACAGCAGTTAAACTTTCTGATGAGAGGAGGTGAACACAAATGTTTGGAGAAATCATGTTTTCTCAAATCTGATGAAAATTCCAAGCTCACAGACCTTGCAAATTCCGAGTATAAGATATGTTAAGACCAAAACCCAAATATGAACTTTTTAATTGTATATCTTTGTAATTGTATATCTCACAGTGGTATAATAAAATACTTAAAAAAAAGAAGGGGGCCAGAACAATAATACAGTGGGTAGAGTGATTGCCTTGCAAATTCCAAACTGTTTTCAATCCCCATCATCCCACAAGCACCACCAGGAGTAATTCCTGAGTGTAGAGCCAGGAGTAACCCCTGAGCATGGCCTGTTGTAACCCAAAAGCCAAAAGAAAAGACACATGAAGAAAACTACTTAAAGACACATAATAATTCCTCAAAACTAAGAAGAAAGAGAAAAACTTAAGTCAGACTTGTTATATAAATAGAAACAAAGATAAGGGTGACAGGAAGTTTTTGGTTTGAAACAAACAAGTGCAGGCTGGAGAGAGCATTTATAATTGACTGAGCGGTTGCTTTGTAAGCAGGATGCCTGGGTTCAGTTCTTGCACCACATGGTCCCTTAGCTGCCTTGGGATACAGTGCCTTTCTAGATAATTCCAAAGCACCACATACAGTGTGGCAGAGGTTTTCATTCTTTGTGGAAAAAATAACTAGTTGATGTCATCAGTTTCAGGATGACTGTGATAACTCCAAGATAACCAGAGGCTGTGAGATACAACATCAAAGAAGGAAAACTATAAACAAATCATGGGTTATAAGTAAGCAAACTCACAAATCCCTGTTCTTTTTAAGCTTTTCTGAGTTTGGTAAAACAAGACACCTTGTAGCTTGTACCTCAGTGTATTAGTTAGGGGCCTTTTCAGTGTGCTGGGTGAACTCAGGCTACCCCCACTGATACTCAGTTGAGCTAAACAGGACTCCGTGCTCCTGTCTGGTAACGTGGTGCTGCTCAGAGGGATGGTGGTCAAGGGGCCTCAATCTCAAGGTGCCTGAGATTGAATTTCGACCTCTGCTTGCAAGGTAGGATCTCCATTCTTTTGAACTATCTCCCCAAACTCCAGATTTTTATTTAAAAAACATTGAGGGATAAATATTGGGGGAGTGATTTATTTTAGGGGCCACACCTGGAAGTACTCAGGGCTTACCCCTTGCTCTATGCTCAGGAATCACTCCTGGCAGTGCTCAGGGGGCCATAGGTGATATCAGGGATCAAATAAGCTTGCCTCGCCGTGTGAGGCAAGTTCCTATCATCTGTTCTGTCTCACGGGTCAGTGGGATAGATTTTGAATCCACATTAGAATTGCGAGAAAAGAGCATAGATTTTCTTAGTACTCTCTAGTCCCCCTCTCTTCCAGGCATGCAGTCTCCCTCCATTATCTACATCTCCCTCAGTTGATGTCACATTTCTTTACAAGTGAGGAAACTGCAGAGGCCATAATGTACTTTAGGGTTTAGTTATTCTTGATATTATATATTTTCTGGTGTGGGTATATAATAATGTTTAACAGAAATGTATCTTTGAGATACATCAAAATGGCACATTAATGACTTCTTTCCAGAGACACTTCAGCACTCAATTCATTCTGAATCTTCAAAACTTCACTGCTTAATAAGGATGTGCCATTGCATGGAAGTTTGTGTGTGTGTGAGAGAATTTGTCAAGAGTGCTACAAGAAATTCTAGTTGTTAAAAGAAGTCCATGATAGAATGAGATCATAAGAAAGAACTGAAGGTACTGGACTCTGGGGTGTGTTTGTTTGTTCTCATTGGCGGGTGTTTCTCGGAGCTCTGCAAGGCAGTGAAAAGACAACAAAGGCCTCTTCTTGATAACAGCAGCAGGAAGCCCAGGTAGCAGAAATGAGCATATACTTCAAGACACAGGAACAAATATCCAGAGAGAAGATAACATAAACAATGAATGAACAGCTGAATACTGGAGGCCAACATAACAGCTCTGGAAGGTAAAATGATAAACAGAATAAGCACTGCACAAGATTCATGTAGTAAAGTTAAACTTAGATTTGGGTATACACTCAGATGATTTGATAGTAATTAAAAATGGAGAAAATTGGGGCGGAGCTATCGCTGCATGGTAGGGTGTTTGCCTTGCACGCGGCCCACCCGGCTCCGATTCCTGGCATCCCATATGGTCCCCTGAGTACCACCAGGAGTGGTTTCTTAGTGCAGAGCCAGGAGTAATCCCTGAGTGTCTCCGGGTGTAACCCAAAAAAAAAAAAAAAAGGAGAAAATTCAAGTAGATTAGGGCTCCAATGGTATCTAAGACCGGGGCGGAGCGATAGCCCAGCGGGTAGGGCGTTTGCCTTGCACGCGGCTGGCCTGTGCTGGCCCGGGTTCGATTCCCGGCATCCCATATGGTCCCCGAGCACCGCCAGGAGTAATTCCTGAGTGCAGAGCCAGGAGAAACCCCTGAGCATTGCCGGTGTGACCCCCCCAAAAAAAATTAAGACCTGTAACCAACTTGAAAATGTGTCTCTGAAGGAGGCATGTTGGGGAGTGGGGTGGGAGGGAACCTGAGAATATCGGTGGAGGGAAGTTGCACTGGTTGTGGGATTGGTGTTGGAACATTGTATGTCTGAAACTCAACTATGAATAACACTGTCTCTTACTATAAAAATTAAGATCTGCAAAAGGTATATGCCAATTTTTTAACCTAATTACTGTAATCTTAATAAGACAAGCCCTGTGTAGAGAGAATTGTTTATTACCAGTTTCTGGTGTCTCCTCTTAGGGATATTCTATAGATCTATAACCTGAGGATAGAATCTTGTACAGTTCTTATTCTATCAGTTTCCCTTTCTCACAGGAGAAACAGTCTCCTACCTTCTATTACCTTTTAGCAATACATTTTGGAGATTTTTTCCTATTTTCTACACTGAGTTAGTTAGTTTTATTCTTTTAAATGGCAGCATAGTTATCCAGTCTGTGAATATAAATTATTTGGCCAGTCTGAAATAATCACTATTTACACAATCTTTTCTTAGCACTTTTTGCTTAAGAGACCATTGCCTTAATTATGGCATTTTTAAATGAACAAACTCAACACATGTGTAAGCTAGGAAGTAGCATTTCATGTTGCATAGAAAATAAATGGATTTAGTGAAAAAACAAAAACACTTATTCTAAGTGTATATATGTATATACATGCATATATGTATGTATATACACACCCCTAGAAATATATATTCTAAGATATATATTTCATTTATTTGTTCATATATATTTTATATATGTTTATATATATGAAATATATATCTTGAATGTATATGACTATATATGAATATATTTATCAAATATATATGAAATATATATAATAAACATTGCTGTTCATCAGCATTTCCTTAGCACTTTTTGTCAAAACACCGGTACAATTTGATTTACAAGGACTGAATGAAAAACTGTACATATTCTATTTGAACATATTCTATGGGATTCTGATTTTGAACTGGGACTGAGAGCCAATCATTGACAGAGAGTAGCTGACTAATTTACCTACTTATCTAATACATAAAAGTTAATTTTAGGCAAAGAAACATTTATTTTATTTTTATTTTTATTTTTTTTAAATATTTTATTACACCAACATGTGATATACAATTACAAAGATGTTCATGTTTGGGTTTCAGTCACACAGTCTTCCAGCACCCATCCCTCCACCAGTGCCCATCTCCCACCACCAATGTCCCCAATTCCCTCCCCCCCAGCCTGCCTCCATGGCAAGTTCTTTATCTCTTCTCTCTCTCTCTTTCTTTCTCTCTTCTCTTACACATTGTGGGTTGCAATACATACATTTTGAGATTATCATGTATATCTTTTCTCCTATATTCAATGCTCAGTTCTAGGCTGGCATTATAACTTTTGACAAATATTAGCACACTGTTCCCTTCTCTGTCTCACCTAACCTCTGATTCCCACATGTCTGTGGTAGATTCCACCTTTTTTTTTTGTTAATTGAAAGATGCTCATGCAGAGTCCTGGTTCCACAGGGTTCCAACACGCACCCTCCACCCAAACCCATCTCCCATCACCAATGTCTCGTCTCCCTCCCCCTCCCTCACACCAACCACCTGGCGGGCTCTATATGTCATTTCCTTCCTCTCTATATCTCCCTCCCAACAAACTTTCCTGCTCCTCGTGGAATGCAGTGCACCAAAAGACATCACTGTTTCACTACCCTAGTGGCCCAGCGGTCGCTTATGCCGCGCGAGACCTGGGCTCGAACTGGTTTTGCTCTGTTCCTCTGGTCGATGCGACAGTTTCCCAGCGTCCGGACAACGAAAATGGTGGCTAGTGTGATAGACGAGTCCCATCCGGCTGCTTCCGGGACCCCCGGAGGCGACGGGCCCTCCCAAAGCCCATCTGCCCTCCTCGGGGTTCCATGGTCAGCTGAGGCCCGGCGCGAGCCGAGCTCCCGCCTCCTCAGCCATCTGCAAGACCCTGGATGCTGGCCCGTGGGCAGCTCCCCACATTTTAACTTTTTATTTTATTTTATTTTTTATTTTTTTTTTTAAGTATTTTATTATACCACCGTGAGATATACAAATAAAAAAGATATACAATTAAAAAGTTCATGTTTGGGTTTTGGTCATACAGTGTTTCAGCACCTGTCCCTCCACCAGTGCCCATCTCCCACCACCAACATCCCGGTTCCCTCCCCTTCCCCAGCCCTGCTCCATGGCAGGTTCTTTATTTCTTTCCCTTTCTCTCTCTTTCTCAGGCAAAGAAACATTTAGTAGTAACCAATTCTTTCGACTTTCTCCACTTCGGTACAGGGTTGAAAGCACAGCTTTACCTGTCCTTAGTCTGGGTCAGGGTGTGTACATCTGGAACACTACCAGCATTCAAGAATTTGGTTTTAGAGAAAATAGTCTTTATAGACATTGCTTCATCATTATTAAGGGATGACATGAGTTTCCATTCCTGTTATTACACACTTTAAAAGATTTTATGGGGAAAAAACACAAAGAGTTTATTGTAATAACAAAGTTATTTTAAAGATTTTTGGAGCCTTATTTTTCATTGCAAAAATATAGTTTTAATACATATGCATACATATTAGTTTGGTTCTTTACTTATTTTATCTGTACACTTAAGTATACAATGTATATCATGAAGTTATGTTAATAGTTACATAATTGTATTATTTTACTTTGCTTTTGCAAAGCTAATTCTTTTTTTTTTTGGTCACACCCAGTGATGCTCAGGGAATACTCCTGGCTCTGCACTCAGGAATTACTCCTGACAGTTCTGGGGAAAAATATGGGATGCCAGGGATTGAATTCAGGTTTGCCGCGTGCAAGGCAAATGCCCTACTCACTGTACTATCGCTCCAGCACCACAAAGCCAAGTTTTTTGGGTTTTTTTTGGGGGTCACACCCGGCAATGCTCAGAGGTTACTCCTGGCTCTACACTCAGAATTTACTCCTGGCGGCGCTTGGGGGACAATATGGGATGCCGGGGATCAAACCCAGGTCAGCTGCTTGCAAGGCAAACGCCCTACCTGCTGTGCTATCACTCCGGCCCCACAAAGCCAATTTTTAAGTTAAGGGATTTGATTTGTACCCAGTCTTTCTCTGTTAAAAATGGCACAGCTATAAATATTATTCAAACATTTCCCCCTGGTTTTTAATTATTTGCTTACATGTCACTAAAAGAAGTTGTATAGCAAAGGGATAAAGAAGTTGTGTAGCAAAGTTGTATAGCAAAGGGATAAATAGGATTAACACTTGTACATCAAAGAGATAACATTTATTATAAATCAGTAATTCTAAGGAAGAAACCAGCCTGCCTCTCTAGAAAAGGGTCTCGTTCCTTTTACTTTAGTTAAACTTTGATTTTAATTAATCTGAAAAATATTGTTTTATTTTATACCTGGTAGTTTTTGAGCATACTAAGAGAATAGCAGTTAAAATCATGAACTTTGGTACTAGACTACTGAAATTAAATTCTTCCTCTCATATATGACTTTTAGTAAGTTATTTTCTTTGTGCCTCAATATTCTGCATTTATTTTATTTTTTTTTACTTTATTCTTTTTTATTCCCCACCCCCTTTCACTGCATACTTAATTGTTTTTAAGTATTTTATCATACCACCGTGAGATATACAAATAAAAAGATATACAATTAAAAAGTTCATGTGGAGTCAGAGGTTAGGTAAGACAGAAAATAGAACAGGGTGCTAATAATTGTCGAGGGTACTAATGCCAACCTAGAACTGAGCATTAAACAGAGGCAAAAGGATACACATGACAACCTTTTAATGTATGTTCTGTAATCCATAGTCTGGAAGGGAAGGAAAAGAAAAAAAAATATTCTGCATTTAAAAAGACTATAATATAACGGTACCATCATGAAGGTATATTTAGATGATTTAAGAAAATAAAATCTCTGAAACTTTTCCTGGCCTTTATATATACCACACACCAGAAGACTGTTAGGAGCACAATGAATAGTTCTAGACTCCAGAGGTAAAGTTATACAAATCACAATTCCTGCTCCCAGGAAGCTCTCAGCCTCATTGGGAGATACACAAATGCAATACCTTATCACAGCTGTATGGTAGTGGAAGATGTTGGGAAAAAAATATGTCGACTTGAATATTTGATTTTTGTGTTAGGGAAGCTACGGAAATGTTGGTTTGAGGTTGTATCTCTTCTCATGTCAACTCTTTAGACATAGCCATTGTCCACTTGCCCCTGGAGTATAGTGTTTATTGCTCATATTAATAAGAGTATAATATACAGCTTTTGTATAATAAAAGCAATGTTCATTCTGTTCCAGCCATACATGCCTCTGCTGTTCTTTGAAAAGTCACTGATTTGCCATTCCCTCTACCTGAGAGAAATTCTGATATCCAGGTGCTGTGTCTCCTCCACTTTCAAATCTGCTCTAATGTCACCTCCTGCAAAAGGACTTCCCCATCACTTTATCAAACACTGTGACTTTCATCTCCTAGGTTTGTCTTATTCATTGTGTAATTCACCTCAGAAATACATCAGGAAATGTATTTATTTTGTATATTTTCAGTCTCTATCATCAGCATATAAAACCCATAGAATGAGAAAGTTTTTACTTTAGTCTGGGCTGGGTCTTTCAATAGTAAAAAGGATATCCAGTACTTAGGTACTTGATAAATATCTGTGGACTAAATTGTCATTTACAGAAAACTGATATCAGCAAATATATCATCCAGCTACCTAATTTATCATTAAAGCATACATATTAGATATCTTTTCATGTTGCTACATATTATTCTTCCTTATCCATTTTAACAATGATATAGTTTTTCAATGTATAATCATAGTTTATTCAGTTTTTTATTAGCAGTCTACTAATAACTTACTATTTATTATTGTCACAATAATGCTGTAATAAATAGCATACAGTTGTGTTTTCCTAGAGAATTTACTTTTCCTGAATATTAAGCTTTTGTTTTATTTAGTATAACTAAAATATTTTATAGTGTTATTATTTTTATTTTAATATTTTAATATGTGATAAAAACTAGAAAAATTGTATAAATCTTGATTTATATGTAGGTCATGAAATATTCTATGTATAAATCTTGATTTACATGTAGGTCATGAAATATTCTATGTATCTAATATTTCTTTTCCATACAATTATGTTCTATTCTCCTGTACTTTTGTCATTTATAGAAATTTTTTATCAGCATCTATATCATCCAGATACTTATTTTATCATTAAAGTATACATATTAGATATCTTTTCATGTTGCTACATATAACTCTTCTTTATTCTCCTCTCCACTGTGATAAACTCATCAGCTGAAGAAGACATCAGAGGAGTTTTACTTGACAAGCTGGTAATCTAATAGAACTGGAGACATCCTCTAAACCCAGAACAAATAAGTAAGGTCTAGCTCTTATCCCTCTTTTCCCAAGAGTGGAGACATGGCCACCACACCTGCCAAGAATAAACAGATGGTTACAAACGCAGCTGCTGCCACAGAAGGCGACCACCTGACTTCAAATGTCACTGTCTGCTTTCATGCTTGGCCGCAGTGGTATTAGCCCACTCACCCTCCATCTGCCTAGATCAACAGGGATATCATTTTAAAATTGTTGGATCACTTCCATGCTGATATTTAAGGACACTACTCTGCTTCCCTGGCAGGCAACAAAAGGGATTGGACTGTAATTTTAAGATTTCTCTGTTTTTGTGGTTTGGGGTCACATTCAGTGATTCTCAGGCCTTGCTCCTTGCTCTGTGCTCAGGGATCACTCCTGGCAGGGCTCTGTGGATCATGTAGGGTGCTGGGGATTGAACCTGGGTAGGCCACATGCAAGGCAAGCACTCTTCCTGCTGTACTATCATTCTAGACCAACCTCCAGATTTCTACTCTTTTCAGAAATCTACCCTACCCATGTTTTAGGGAGAGGGAAAGTAGAGAAATGCTGCTAGGAGGGCTGGAGCGATAGCACAGCAGGTAGGGTGTTTGCTTGCATGCAGCCGACCCAGGGTAGATCCCGGCATCCCATATGGTCCCCTGAGCACCGCCAGGAGTAATTCCTGAGCAAAGAGCCAGAAGTAACCCCTGAGCATTGCTAGGTGTGACACCACCACCTCCCCCAAAAAAAAAGAAAAAGAAAAATGCTGCTAGGATCCAGGTTTTAAAACTTAGGGCAGGAGGTAGGGCAACCTATATGGTCTCTTGTGCACCACCAGGAGTAATTCCTGAGTGAAGAGCCAGAAGTAATCCCTGTGTGTCGCTGGGTGTGGTCCAAGAATCAAGCAAAATAATTGGGGCTCAGAGTCAGGGAGACAGCTCCAGTGGTAAAGCACATGCCTTGCACACACAAAGCACTGAGTTTCTTCCCCAGTGCAGCCTGGTTCCTAGAGCAGAGCCTGGTGTTTCCCTGGCAACCTCAGAGCATTCAGTGGACAGCTGGGCCTGTACTGTTTGGCCAAGTTTCACTGAGAGTGGACCTCAGGCTCCTGAGTACCTCTGGGAGTGACCCCTATTTTTAAAAATGTGGGGCTCTGGTCAAATGGACCAGAATGTATGATTGTACTTTGGGTAAACAGGAGTAGACTATATATAGATAAACATGAGTTTGGGGTATGCAAACGCATACATACTGGGTTATCAAATCCCACCCACAGCCTAAAACAGCCACACACATCTCACAGTCAGCATCATGTCAGCAATGACCCAGCTTCATAGCTTCACCACTAATCTTAGAAGAGATGTGAGCCTAGCCAAACTTACCAGCCCAGTTTTACAGATCCTGGAGTTCTGGGAGCTCACAGCTGTATGATACCTCCAAAATCCACAACACTGACAGCCCAGTAGGAGCACAGCAAGTTAGATGTAAAAGCATCACAGAATCCAACTAAGCTCAATAAACAAAACAATAATACAGAAGCCCAACTAGCATCAAACAGCTCAATAAATCCTCAAGCAATGGCTTTCATGACACCAGGGTGAGATACAATTTTCACGAATTTTCTTTTACTGAAGTATTTTTTCCACAATTTCATTAGCCATTTTGTTATAGCAAGCAATATAAAATAAATTATTTTGTGCCTGCCAAGGGTTAAGTGGGAAACTGGGGACAATGGTGCAGGCAAGTTCAAACTGGTGGTGGAATTGGTGTTGGGACACTGCCTGAAAGAACTGTGTTACGAATAACTTTATAAACAACAGTGTTTAAACTAAGTTTTTAAAAAAGAAAATATTAAAAAAGAGAAAAAATAAATGAAAAATATATATTTCTAGGTGACCTCAAGCATGGAGATTAGGGATGCCTCTGAGTGCTCAGGGCAAGAAGGTACTGAGAGAGGATAAAGACGACTCAGCCCAAAATTCAACTGATCTACAAGGCATCCTACAAGGCTCCTCTACCAGGCATCTGACTCAGGACTGGTGAGAAGAATATGTTGCTGAGCTACTAAAATGCAAGACAGCACAATCAGGACTTGTAGAATAGATGAACTCAGACACACTTTTAAAAAAGAAAGGACACACTTTTTAAAAGAAATGTTTGACAGTGGCTAGAGAGATTTTTTTTTATTTTTAATTTTAACAATTACAAAGATATACAATTAAAAAGTTCATATTTGGGTTTTGGTCATACAGTGTTCCAGCACCCATCCCTCCACCAGTGCCCATCTCCCACCACCAATGTCCCCGGTTCCCTCCCCCTCCCCCAGCCCTCCTCCATAGCAGGTTCTTTATTTCTTTCCCTTTCTCTCTCTTTCTCTTCTCCTTCCCTTCCAGACTATGGATTACAGAACATACATTAAAGGGTTGTCATGTGTATCCTTTTGCCTCTATTTAATGCTCAGTTCTAGGTTGGCATTAGTACCCTCGACAATTGTTAGCACACTGTTCCATTATCTGTCTTACCTAGTGGCTAGAGAGATTTTAGAGGTTAAGATGCTCCTTTGCAAGTGCTGACATGGTCCCCTGAGCATTTTCAGGAGTAAATAAGCCCTGAAAACAGCAGGATGTAGCCCCAAAATATAAGTCCCAAACAATATAAGAAAGAAAGAAAGAAAGAAAGAAATGTTCTGTTCTTGAAAATAATTTTCTGAAAGATGAATTTAGTTATGCAACAATTAATTCATTAGACTTGCTCTTACTCATTCCTGCAAAGTGATGTACACACGCTTTCCCATGCTGGATATCATAGGTAGATGGTCCCTTTTAGGGCATTTTCAACTTAAATATGCAGATTATTCATTTATAAGCAAATTTCGTGATTTCTTTTTTTTCCTAACAGCTGCATAGCATCCCATTGTATAGATATACCATGATGTCTTTAACCAGTCATCTGTTCTTAGCACTCAGATTGTTTCCAGATTCTGGCTATTGTGAATAGTGCTGCAATAAACATTGAAGTGCAAATAGCATTTCTGTTGTGTGTTTTTGAAGTCCCCCATGGTATATCCCCAGAAGTGATATTGCTGGTTTATATGGGAACTCAATTCCTAGCTTTTTGAGGAATGTCCATATTGTTCTCCAAAAATGTTGGAGAGTTGGTATTCCACCAACAATGAAGTAGAGTCCCTTTCTCCCCACATCCATGCCAGCACTGGTTTTTCCTATTCTTTTTGATATGTGCCAGTCTCTATGGTGTTCTGACTGAAACAGCTTGGAGACTTATGGGAGGAAAGCACTCTCTGCACCAGGGAAGAACTGTCATGCTCTTTTGGAGATGTGAGGATGGGCCGTTTCTCTATTATGTCATTTTTAAAAGGGAAAGTTAATCTGTTGGATTTTAAATATACTTTAAAAATCATTATGCGAATAATGACTTAATATGGGTAAATCTTATTTTCTCTATATGGCTCACATGTGACTATAATTATTACACTATTTAAAGATAAAACCTTTTAATATAGGTAACTACAAAGGGAAAAATATAAAAGGGTCATCATTTTGCCCCATATTGCCTCTGTTGATGTAGAACCCAAGGTTAAATGATTTTTCTCCTGCTTTTCTAATCTTTCCATAATTACAGGAGACCTATTGGAATGAAAAGAAATGGCACTCTGACACCCAATTCTTGGCACCAGGATCAGGGACCCAATCTAAGTCCAGCAGTGAGATCCCAAACACTAAATCACAAATTGAGTTTTGGCTGAGTAAAACAATAGAACAATAAAAGGTTAAAGGTTCCTGAGGAGAGAAAGGAACTGAAGCTGAACCAGAGGCAGAATGCAAAACACCCACCCAGAGACCATATTGAGGCCAAGAAAGAACTAGGATGGGAATGAGGATCTAAGAAAAACTCTCAGATTTGAGCAAAAGGGGTTGCAAAGAACCAGTGAAGAGAAACTGAGTGATCATTGTCAATCTGGATGATGTGGCCTAGAACACCCTGGCCAGGTAAAGCTCTTTTGAAGTCCCTGAATCTTTCTACGGTCATCCTCTTTGGGTAACAAAGCCTGGAGCTTTGCAGGTAATAATAGTAGCATGTTTAGTGTTAAGTTGCTGTGGTTACAGGACCTGAGGACCTCCTGGCTTCATGAAATGATACAGGTAGAATTCAAAATAGGATCAGTAAATATGGTTAGAAGGTGTGTCTCAAATGTTTGGTCTAAAAGGCCCAGGCAAGATTAAAGGTCAAGATGCCAAGAAAAGTAACTGTACTATATTGTATCATATACAATAACTAATGAGTTATTGTATATGATACAATATACCATTACTACATGTAGAAACACTCTGACTCATTTTGAAAGTTTATACATGTATATATGCAAATATATCAGAAAAATTGATGAAGGTTACTATTATAATGCATATTGATTTATATATAATGTTTTTTAAAAAATAAATTTATCACTTGTATCACTTGTATCACTTGTCTTCCCATTGTTCATCAATTTGCTTGAGCAGGCGCCAGTAACATTTCCATTCATAGGGAATGAGGTCTATTATTGTTACTGTTTTTGGCATATCAAATACACCATGGGTAGCTTGCCAGACTTCCGTGGCACTGGGTTCATCCCAGGGGGCCCAGTCTTTTTCTATGTCAGACCATCAACCATTCAGGGCCCATGGGGCAGAGCTCTGGGGGGTGTAGACAAGCCTGTCTCCTATCTGCCACCTGCTGACACAGCCAGGCACCGCAGCCATACCTGTAACACCTTGAGGGGCAGGAAATTTACCTTATAAACCAAAATTCTTGGTATTGACAGGTCTTGATTGGAATAATTGAAAGATATTGGGAACTCACAATGCCATCAGGAAGTCTGCTAAACCAGTCTTGCAAAGAAAGCGATTACCCTGTAACTAGGGTGCTTGAAGCCACACCCAGAACCAGTCTGGTGAGAATTCTTCCTTTGCTGCCTCTAACACCTGGCCACCATGGCTCATGTTGCTGCCAGGCATAAGTGCTGAATTCCAGGGACACTCGCTGGAAGCTCTTTTGCCTTTACCTGTCACCAGAAGACCTACTGGTCTCTTTAGGACAATAACCTCCAACCCTGAGCCTTTTATGTACCAGATATATGCTCTGCAACTTCAGCCATCTTCTCAATACCAACATAATTAACTTTTAAAATGGTAAAACTATTTTCACAAATACTAAACACATCAAGAAAAATAATTTTATAAACAAAGCTGTGTATTTGAGACACATTTATCTCACACTTTCTGGTTTTCTAACTGAAAGCTTTCTCAAAATTCTATCATAGCTTCAATCTCTGTAATGAAGTTATTGTCAGTAGAAACATCTGTTTTAATATAAAAGTAGGTAAACTAGATACAGTTCAACAATCTAGTAAGTTAGATACGGTATGGTGTCTTAAGCAGGTAAGCATTTTGCAGATGTGACTAACAGAGCACCAAAGACTACTGATGTAGGCAGATAGATAGGAAAGGGGCCCCATGGCAATGGGGGAAAATGCAGGTACATATACTGCCCAAGCCCTGTGCTGCTTGTGTCCATGTGGTCAAGCACATACAGTCCTGAATACATGTGTCGCCAGCATTTCCCCTCTTGAGATGTGTTCTTAGGTTCTCTCTGCCTTGGAGAAGCCCATGTTCTTTCTTGAGTGGTTCTCTCTCTCACTTCTCTCTTTCCTCTCGAAGAAACTTCAAATAATATCTATTTTTACTTCACTGTCCATTGACTCCTGAAATTCTTTTCTGAAAGAAAGACAAGCACCCAGAAGGCCTGGGAAAGGCCTCAGATTGGTTTCCCTTTTCCTGCAAAGAGCAATTCCTTGTTCTACCATGAGTTCATGGCTCCCTGAAAACAGATTTTATTTGGAGGCTCTAGAGGAAAGTGAGGAAGGGAGGGAGAAAGAGAGACAGAGAGAGAGACAGAGACAGAAACACTCAAGAGAGAACCTAAGTAGATAACTTAAGGGGAGATCGCGAGCAACACATGTGCATGGGCACCACATATGTTTGGCCACATAGGCACAAGCAGCACACAAGCTTGGGCAGCATATGTGCCTGATTCCAGTGTTCAAGTTGGATGATTCCAGTGTTCAACTTTGATTGAACATGATTCCCATGTTCAACTTTTAAAACTATAAAAGTTCAAATTGGCTTTTATAGTTTTATTTTTTCAAGTTGCCACAGGTGGGGCTTTCTCACTAGGTAAGAGTCCTTTGCTAAGGTAGTTGCCAAGGGGGTAGAGTTAGATTGGTTGATGGTGCTCTTTGAAACTCCGTTCCTTGGACTTTGTTCTGATTGGATCTTCTGGGGGGAGCGGCGGGGTGGAGGGAGTTCCAGTCTTCTCTAGGCTTGTGCTAGTGCCAGGCCTTATCAGGCCTTGTTCCTGTGTCCAAAGGTGGACGTTTTGTAGTAGGACTCCATTGCCATGGGTACCCTTCCCTGTATGCCTGCCTACATCACTACAATCAAAAATAAAAATGTTTGTACTCAGAGTAATATGTATCTAATGATTTATTTATTATAAGTAGGAAAAATCTTTTTTTTTTTTTTTTTTTTTTTTTTTGCTTTTTTGGGTCACATCTGGCAATGCTCAGGGGTTTCTCCCGGGTCTGCACTCAGGAGTTACTCCTGGCGGTGCGCTGGGGACCATATGGGATGCCGGGGATCGAACCCAGCCGGCACAGGCAAGAGCCCTACCCGCTAGGCTATCGCTCCGGCCCCAGTAAAAATCTATTTAAATAAGCAATTTAAAGAAAGAATCAAAGAAATTCAAAGACCTACTTAAGCATATTTGTATTGATCTCCTTCAAATTTTCTCTCCTAAATTTCTGAATACAAATATTAGAAGAAACTTGGGAGTGTGCGATGCCCTCAAGCAATATTTAGGAGGTTTAAGAGACACTCTGGTGATACCTGACCAACCATGTTGGATGGTTTGTCTCTAGGGCCAGTAATGCAATGCCTTTCAGGCGTAGTGGGGCTGGGGCAACCAGGGTTACACTTCACAGGCATCAAACTGAGGGCCTCGTGTATGGGTAGCGTGCATACCAGTCCTTTGGTTTATCGCCCTGGTCTCAGGAAATTTTTTAAAATGCCAGTTTCATCATATTATTCACATTTTGGTGTAGGCAGCCGGAATCTATCTTTCTGGTTTCATTTCCACTGTTTACTCACTATGAAACTATAATTAAAAGCCAAATGGGCAAACTGGAGGCAGTAGTTAAAAACTCAAATGTCTGGTGCACATGCCTTTCATGTATTAGGCCCATGTTTGACCCTCAGTATATCATTCATCCCACCACACCAGCACCGCCAGTCCTAAGCAGCACCACCTCACTAACCATGGAAACTTCTATAACCTTCATATTCTGCATCCAGCCCAAATATGCCCCTCCCCCCCCCAACAATCACTGTATCACTGTATCACTGTCTTCCCATTGTTCATCGATTTGCTCCAGTGGGCACTAGTAACATCTCCATAAGTCCCGTCACAAGCAAGTGTAACCCAAGGGCATCTGCTTGCTCCAGGGACAGGAAGAGCCTCAAACCATTCTTTAGGTCATGGAATTGAGGTTCATAATTGTTACTAGTTTTTGGCATAACAAATAAATAAAACACGGGTAGCTTGCCAGGCTCTGCCATGTAGGTGGTACATTCTCAGTACAAGGCTCTCATCTCGAGCATTTACTGATGAAACTTAAAGGGAAAGATCAGGTTTTCTCTTGGATGGAGCTCTGAGGAACTAGAGTCTGGATGCTTAGAATGACTGACCACATGATGTGTGGGTTGCTCTGGCTTCTTGCTCAGCCTACTGGTATCAGTTAGAACCTGTCTAGAACTGTATACAATGTATAAATGTGAAAGTTCCTGGGAAGGACCTTATCCTAAAATCAGCATTATCTAAAAATATTTCACGGCCGCTTTGGGGCCGCACCAATGGAGCTGTGGGTCTGGTGTGGGTGGGTCTCTCTTCTGGGGCAGCTGGCATGGAGCCGAAGGAAAGGGCAGGGCCCAAATCTCCATCCAAGTTTGGCCAGCGTGGTCTCTCCCCGCACATGTGAGCAAACCCTTGGAGCAATGTAGGACTTGGCCAGGGGCTGGCTGAGCCCCTTACTGGGAGGTCAGCTCCATGGGTTGCTTCCATGTAGGGCCGGCCAAGCAGCAACAATCTCATTCAGAAAAAATAACTTCCATGGGGCTGGAGAGATGGGTAGAAAACTTGCCTCAAAGGCAGCTGACCTAGGTTTGATTCTAGTACTCCATATGTTCCCCTGAGCACTGCCAGGAGTGGTCCCTGAGTGCAGAGCCAGGAGTATGTCCTGAGCACCACAGGTGTGACCTAAAAGCAAACAACCCCCAAAAAAAATAAAACCACCAAGACAAACAACCAAACAACCCATAAAATCAATGGACCACCAAACAAGCCTGGGACTAACAGTCATACCATCTCTCCAATCTCTCCAACTTTGCACCTGGAAAATACAAATTACAGAGGAGTTTGGGGTGTGACCCTGAGCTTTGAGTCTAAGTGCAGCACCTCACAGTTCATTCAGTTTGTTCTTCAGCCAGAGATCAAGAGAAACTGAGTGCTCCTGTGCAGGTCTAAGGGGGACAGAGTGGTCCAGACGTGGACACTAGTATATTAGGTGTCTAAGGCTTCTGCAGGGGCTGGAGCGATTGAGAAGAGTTACAGTTTGGGGTCTGGAACACCCAGAAGGAAACACCAAACTTTCCTGGACAGGGAGGCTAGAAGGCTGGGGAGAGATCACTTTCTAACTGAAGAAAGCCTTGTTTGCAACAACACAAGAGTCTGTCCCCATCTCCATCCCTGCTCGGGACTCCCAGAAATAGTTGGGTGGAATTTGAGTGGTCAGTTTTCCCAGAATGGAAGGTGACAGCAGAACCAGAGAAATGACATTTTTAGCCAATGTGACTATTTTACTTCAGACAGGTGTGGCCTGGGACAACATAGGTTCTCCTCAATGTGTTTGTTATATAAAGGCACACAGAAGTGACAGAAAAGTAAAAATAGCTTTTAGGTAAAGGGGTTATAAACAATTTCTCTGAGGTAACAATTTGATAATAAATGTTATAATTAACTGAGCATATATTTTAGAAATATAAATGTGAACATGTTGTTAAACTTTTACATCATGTATATATTCATTATGTGCATGTATATATAGTCAAAGACCAATATTATTTGGAAAGTTGCTAACTTGACACTTAGCCATTTACAGCTTTCACACTAGGGACATATATTGTTAATTCAAAATAATGTGGTTGGTCCAAAGAAATATTATAGCTGGTAAGAAACTTGCCTGCAGGAAGCTGACCAGGTTTCACCCCCCAACAGCCATTCAAGCACCATCAATAGTGATCCCTGGGTGCAGAGCCAGGAGTGAGCCCTAAGTAATAACAAGAAAACAATGTGGCTAAGACAAAAAAAAAAGAAAGCACTCCTTTTTTTTGTGAAAATAGTTAGAAGCATTTATTTTGTAGTGAAGAAGCAATGGTAGAATATTACAACTATACTAGAATATCGAAAGCAATCCGAGCATGTAGATCCAGGAGCAGTCGTGGAATTCTAGAAAGACAGATTCCAGCTGAAATTATGCAAACACTATCCATCAAATAGGATTACATGTGTGCAGAATAATGGGTGGAGTTTGTCACTTGTCACTTGTCTTCCTGTTGTTCATCAATTTGCTCAAGTGGAGGCGCCAGTAATGTCTCCATTAGGTGGGAATGAGGTCCATTATTGTTACTGTGTTTGACATATTGAATACACCACAGGGAACTTGCCAGGCTCTGTGGGGCTCTGGGTTCATCCCAGGGGGCCCAGTCTTTTTCTGTCAGACCATCAACCATCCAGGGCCCACGGGGCAGAGCCCTGGGTGTAGACAAGCCTGTCTTCTGTCTGCCACCTGCCAATGCAGCGGGGCACTGCAGCCACACCTGCAACATATGCTGGGCAGCACTTTGCACATCAGAACATAAATGCTGGGCGGAGCGACAGCACTGCAGAGAGGACGTTGGCCTTGCACGCAGCCGATCTGGATTTGACCCTGGCATCCCATAGGGTCCCTGAGCACCGTCAGGAGTAATTCCTGAGTGCAGAGCCAGGAGTAACCTCTGAGCATGGCAGGGGTGTGACCCAAAAAGCAAAGAAAAAAAAAGTGTGTCTGGGTGAGAGATTGGACAGCTCGGGGCCTGGCATGGGCTCTCTCCAGTGTGCTCAGCAGGTGTCCTGCCACCCGAGTCTAGCTGTGTGGCGCTGTACAGCCGGAACCACGACCAGGTTTGGAGGGGGGGGGCTGTGCCTGACAGTCATTCGTTCACTCACATCCTTCACTCGCTCCAGATGTGCCAGGCCCTGAGAGGCGCACCAGGGCCTGGTGCAGTGAAAGGTCAGTGACGGTCCAGGCTGGCTGTGAGTAGGCAGGGGGAGTGGCGAAAGTTTCTGGCTATGACTTAGGTGGGGACCAGTAGTCCTGGGTGTCTGTGGAGGGGGTGAGGCCACCCTGCTGGTCATTCACCCCTACTGGCCAAGTGACCGGCAGCTGGTCACTGAGAGGTGGGGGTGAGTGCAGCTCCCAGGTTCTTAAACCTCCAAGCTCCAGCCTGGGCCCCTTCTGCCCCCACCCATTTCCTGGCTCTCACCTGGGACAGGCGGGTCTGGGTGTCCAGGATGTCCAGGAGGCTGTGGAGCTGGTCGGCCAAGAGGCCCAGGCACAACTCCTGTGGAGGCTGGGGTCTGGCGCACAGGGAAGCTGCTCATGCACATACTCCTCCTACAAACAGCCTTGCTTGGCCTTTGACGGAGCCCCCAAGCCAATGTTCCCATTTCACAGATAAGCAACTGAAGCTCCGGAGCACAAACACAGCCTATTGGGGGCTTTGGGACAAGGCCACCTGCAGGCAGGGCCGGCCTCTTTCTGCATCTGCTTTATTTTTTTGGTCTTTTGGGGTCACACCCAGCAGTGCTCAGGGGGTTAGTCCTGGCTCTGCACTCAGGAATTACTCCTGACCATATGGGATGCCAAGGATCGAACTCAGGTCGGCTGCGTGCAAGGCAAACGCCTTCCCCGCTGTGCTGTTGCTCCACCTTATCAGCCTCTTCCCTGCGCTGCCCCCACCTCCTCCTGGATCTGCAGTGTCTGGCTGGAGAGTTGGGCAGGCACTTGCTGGCCAGGTTGATGCAGAGCTGCTCCAGATCGTTCATGCGCCTGGTGACACAGGCAGTGAGGGACCCTCACCTGAGACAACTGGGTGCTCCAGAAACCCATCAAGGAGGAGACGGATGCCCCATCCTGGGCTACCTCAAAGCCATAGACATCCACGACAGTGACCATGGCGGTGTCTATGCTGTCCCCCTCACCAGGGGGTGCCAGCCGCGTGTTGGCTCTGTATAGGAGCCAGGAGTAGACCTGCTAGTATAGGGCCATGGCCAAGGCATCCCTGTGGACAGGCTTGGTGAGTCACACAGCCGGGGGCTGCCCACAAGGGGTGCCCACCCCAGGAGCACCTGACATCCAGAGCACTTTCATGGGCAGGGCTTGGGAGGCCCAGCCATAGGGCAAGTTCTGGAGGAAGAGGAGGCCCCAGGGTGGAGTTTATCTTGGAAAAAGGATTTCTCTGCATCAGAGTTGTCCTTGCTTAAAGGATTCTAAAGAAATTGAAGCAACTGATACAAGGGAAACAGAATAATTTTAAGTGTCTTATGAGGCATTGATGACAAGGGAATTCATCTAACTAGAAGTAAATAGATATTTGTCACTTGTCACTTGTCTTCCTGTTGTTCATCAATTTGCTCGGCGGGTGCCAGTAATGTCTCCATTAATTGGGAATGAGGTCCATTATTGTTACTGTTTTTGGCATATTGAATACACCACAGGCAGCTGGACAGGCTCTGCTGTGGCCTTAGGTTCATTACAGGGGGCCCAGTCTTTTTCTATGTCAGACCATCAACCATCCAGGGCCCACAGGGCAGAGCCCTGGGTATAGACAAGCCTGTCTGCCACCTGCCGACACAGCTGGGCACTGCAGCCACACCTGCAACACCTCGAGGGACAAAAAAGAAAGCACTCTTTCATTAAGACTTGACTAGATAAGATGGAGAGAAGTTACTTCCTGTCAGCAAGGAAAAGAGAAAAGAAGAAACTAAAGGTTTCTTAGTTTAATAAAAGGTCTTAATAAAAGGTCTTCAGATACCAAAGTCAACCCTAAGTAAGACTGGGTTGGACAAAAAAGTAAGTCTTCAGCTCCAGTTCCCATCCATTTTTTATCTCCTTGGACTTCATCTTCCCCCATTTCTACTTATTATTATTATTATTTGTCTTTTTTTTGTTTTCTTTGAATTGGCTAAGCACAAGCACTCATTCTCAACCCCTTTCCTGATACAAGCTCTTCCTGAATGTCAATTCTAGCTTTATTGTCAACTTTATCTGCAGGATCTTATCTAGACTTTCGGGAGTTCCTTACATTAATCATGAACACATGACTAGGCTGCTACCTGCCATTTTGCTTGCATCCAGGGATTGGATGACCAGGGACAAACGGTAGTACACATCCTGGCAAGCTGTACAATTACAAGTGATCCCTTGCCATCAGCCCTTTGTACATGCTTTTCTCTGAGACAAGGTTCACTTAATTCTTGGAAGACTTGGATACAGTGCTCTGGCCCAGTAACAGAAAGCAACAGGGTAGCTGAGATCAGTCTTTGGTCATCCTTGTAAGGGCATGTGGATACTTACTGATACAACGTAACTAACCCCTTAGTTACAAATTCCTAACATAATGGTTAGTCAGGTGCCTTCTCAAATGTTATGAATATCATTTAAATAATCCTGGGCATACCCCAAAGTGGCTTGCTGATTCTCAGACAGGCCTGTAGCAATTAGTAAGAAAACCTTACCTGGACTGCAGTTATTCTGCAGTTTGTATAAGGAGCCCTTCCTTTAGTTTTTCCCGTAAGAATACACTGTTCCACGTCTGGTTAATGCTTAGGATTCTTCTGAGAACCTGGCAAAGGCCCTGCTCTGTGGTTGGGCAGGTTGTATTAAGGTTAACTCCTCACATGTGAAGAACAGTTGGGGAAGTTGAATGCTTCAACGTTGCCCCAAACTGGGCTTTATATGGATCAACTATAGCATGCAGAATTTGACTAGTCACACTAGGATTTGGACTTGGGGCCCAGTCAGAGCACCCGGTCACATATACACCACACCTGCTATAGAATTCCATAACCTCCAGGGGTGCAGTGTTCTCACACTTTGATGTGAGTGTGAATCACCTTGGGATTTTGTTAAAAAAAACAGCTTCTGATTCAGCAGATTAGGGTGGGGCCTGAAACAATGCATTCCTGCAACCACCCAGGTGCAGCTTAATAATGCTACCCCAAGAACCATACATTTATTATAACTTTTGCTGTGGAGGTGCTGGGATCAAACCAAGAACCTCATATATGTAGGGCAAGTGCTCTACCACTGAGTTACACTGAGCCCCTGAGGGACCATACGTTGAGTAGCCAAGTATATTTCTGGAGGAAATAACAGATGAAAACATCCCAGATTTCTGATTCCCTTTTAAGTACACACTTTTACAGTTGGGAAAGAGTCCAGTCAGGATAAAGGTAACTGAGCTTTATTCATTTGATCTTCATTGTTTTGTCTCACAGAGAGGACCGTTTCAGAGAGTAATCAGAGTGACCAAAGTGTCCAAGGGGAACCTATACTTACCCTGGTGTTTCCACCACACATAGTAAACTCCCTAAATGCTCACCTACGCACACTCGATTCCTCACCCACCCTCCTGGTAACACAGAGTGTGACTCAATCCCTTTTAAGGATGGCAGAGAGATGATGTGTGCTTGCTCATATTGTCAAGGGGTGAGTTACAGACAGCTGGGAATTTCAGAACTCCTGACAGTTACCACAGCTCTTTTATCTTCACCTCCACCTGCTATCTAGGGCAGTTTGCAGGACTGAGAATTGTGGGAATCAGACATAGATAAATAAGGCCTTTTTTTCTGCTTTCTAGACAGCTTGTATCTAGTGAGGAGGACACCCAAGAACAAACAGCGATGGAACAATGTATTAACTCTTTATTAGTCTTACAGCAAGTATGTTTTGAACACACCTGGTGAGAGGGTTGGGACTGAGGTTTGGGGGGAAAAAAATAGAAAAGTATTTCCAGAAGAGTAGCTTAGAGCTAAGACTTTACCAGGAGGAAGCACAGGAGGATAACCTAATCAGGTGTCCTGGGGAAGATTTAGAGAAAGACTGGGAAGAGAGAGAGAAGCAACTAAGACAAGCCCCTGGGATCAAGGGCTTCCAGAGAGCTATGGGAGGAGATTGGAAATGGAACAAATTCTCATATGATGGGATGGTGCTCCTGCTGTGATACAAGGGTTTTCTCTCTCTTGCTGGTTCCCTAATTTGTTTCATAAGTATTTCTAGTAAAATTAAAGGTAGACTGAAAATGAGGGTTGTGTATAATCTCAGAGATCTTTGCACCAGGAAGAAGTCAGAGTAAGAACCTTACACTTCCCCAATAGGCCTGCAGTCTATGGTCAGGACAGCCACCACAGAGAGGCCACATCCTTGCATCTAGCAGCTCAGACCCACAAGCGTGAGTTCCATACCAGTCTCTTCATGGGGGTCCCTTGTGGCTGAGTTATTTAGCACCACCAAACCCCTCCTTCTTTTGGGTCTAGCTCTAAGTTTGGTTGCTAAAGAGTATTGACCAGACCATGAAAAGGCTGAAGGGTAGTATCACTAGACAAGAAAGAGATTAACATTTAAATGTCCAGAACTACCCCAAACCCTTCCAGACTGGGGCTGCCTCAGTGTCTCATTTGTCTGAGTAGAGGCCTGGATGGAGGAACCCAGAAGAACCGGAAGAGCAGGGTTGGGGCCAGAGTGGGCTGACCCAGAGAGAAGAAACAAACGCCGGAAGAGACAGCTGGAGCCACGCTGCCTTTGATTCTGCTTGTTTACCTTCTCCTGGAAAGGGGCACATAGAAGCTGCTCAGGATATTATTTTTAGAGCTATTTTCAAACTGTGTGGCTGGAAAGGGCCATGGTGCTGCTTGGCTTTGAAGAATGTTTTGCTTGTCGGGTTTTCTTATAGTGGGAGTTTATGCCTAGGTGCACCAGCATGTTAAATGTTAAAGTAAACATTGTGAAGAAAGAAGTCCCTGTCAGAGTCCCCTATAGGGTGTGTGTGTGTGTGTGTGTGTGTGTGTGTGTGTGTGTGTGTGTGTGTGTGGGGATAGTTGCTGACTCTTAAGAGTTCTTTTAGAATGTGTGGGAGGTATTTACAGATAAAGCGTCACATAGCAGCACTTCTATTACAATGTATGTGTTGAGGTAGTTGCAAAGACCCACCGAGTGTGAAGGGGATAAAATACACTGTCTTTTCATGGGACAGTAACACAATTCTAGAAGTGCTTATAGGTCCAGGAATATTGCTGAATACATTTTTGGATTATTTAATCCTCCACACTTACCATCTGCCACGTGATGATTCAATTCTCCCACTACTTTTAAACATTCAAACTATTTCAAAATCTTCACTTATACAGTGGGATTTGACATCCTTTTGTGCTTCATTTGTCATGAAAACATTCACAAATATAGGATATTTAATCTTGCTTTCTCAAAAAGCTGCCAGATGATTCAGAACAAGTCTGGAATACTTTTTTATATTATAATTAAAATTAGAAGCCAATTTTCCAAAATTTCTCAGATAACTTTTTCAGTTCTTTGAAAATCATTTTTTTTTTCAATTTGAGTAAGATTTCTCTAGGCTTTAGGCAAGATGGGGGGGTGGGGATCCTTCTAGTCATACAGGGTCCAGTTAGACTTCCTGGAGTAAAAGCTGGAAGTCCTATAATTATAAGCTGTGTGTACCCAAATGTGCTGTACTCAAATGTCATTTCCCTAGAGCTCTCCCTGGAAGCTACAGTGTAGGATTCACTCCTGGCTATTTCAGTCTATTTCCTTTAGAGACACTACTCACAGTTTCTAATTGCCTTTAACCATTTTCAGTATCATTTAGCAGTTTATTCTCAGCAGGAAGAAGAAAGGGAGTTTTTTCTTTCTGGATTATTATCTGGAACACCATTCAACAGGCCTTCCTTAGAGAATCAGACGAGGTTCCAGTCAGTAGAAGAGAAAGCATGAGAGTTTCTGCTCAACTATTTGACTTCTCTTTCTTGGTTATCTGAGCAAGAAGGTCTTAAGAATGTAGCCCATTCTGACAAAGTCATTGTGTTGCTCTTTACGTGATGCTTTCAGTGATGGAAGGATACATCGTGAGCATAGCTGAGATTAGCCATTCCAGAGAATCAACAGTGGCTAGGTGGAGTCTCTAGAGACAATGCAAGCACACAACACAAGTGTTGGGAATAATGTCATTGGGAATGATGCTTATTTCTCACACCAATGGTGTCTTCTTTTTTGGGTTCTTGGGTGGAGGTGGGAGGAGAGAACAAAGCAGCTAGAAGAAAAGTAGCTGGATATACAGAAGGTGGGGAGACATTTGGTAGAAATGTTTTGTTGTTTTTCTGATGCATTTGGTAACTAAGGGCTAAGCTGTGGACCTTCCAGTTCTCTAGTTCATCCTGGTAAGGGGTCTGTATCTTAAGATGCTTTCCTCCTTCCCTGCTGTTCATCCCCTACCAAGAGCCAAACCTTCTCTCCCTGACTCACGTAGCTGCTGTAGAGATAATTCTGACGTCAGGAGCAGAGGCTACTGAGAGGAGGAAAGCAATGCCTATTCAGAAACAAGTCTCTCTCTCATCATACAAATCCCCATAATTAAGAAATCCAGAGACAGATTCTGTGTCATGGAAACATAATTTCCTTTGACTCAGAGAGTTCCAGGAATTGCTGCAGGCTATCACCTTTGTGATTCCCTGGGTTCAACAACTTTACTCAGCTCTGCGCTTTCTTGGGCAAAAATGAATTCAATCAAGTATTTTTAAATATCTTCCATGTCATACAATAGAGCATTTGAAAAACATCTTTTATTTCCCCATCAGTGCTCTAGTGACCTGAAAAATGATTGTGGCCAACAAATGATCACCTGTCCTCAAAGGTCCCCCAACTGAGTGAAACAATTACTAAGTGATAACTTCTAAGTGCTAGACACATCCTGATGGAAAGATAAAGACACCAGAAACAGTTAAACTGTGCTGCTCCAAAGTTCATGTGTTTATGATTTGTTTGTTTTTTTTTCTTTTTGGTTGGTTACACACTCAGAGGTACTCAGAACTTCCGGCTCTCTGCTTAGAGAATACTTTTGGTGGTGCTTGGAGAACTATATGTGGTACCTGCGATCAAGCTGTGAGCTATATGCAAGACAAGCATCTTACTCCTTGAATTATCTTTCTAGACCCAACGTTTGCGTGTTAAAGTCATCATACATCTGTTCCTTAAGCCAATCCTTCAAATGTGACCTACTATAGTGAGAGGACTTTCACAGAGGGAATTAAATTTAAGTGAGATCATTATGGTTCATACCAAGGAGAGATACCCAAAATAGATTTTCAGGGCTCTCGGAAAAAGCCAGTCCTGCTGAGGCTTTGATTTAGATTTCTATTCTCTGGAGTGGAAGAAATACAGCTCTAAGATCTGAACCCCCTAGTCAGAGCTGCTTTGTTTCAATATTCCTAGATAGCTAGTTTGGACACCTAGTGGACTCCTCAGTCCTCTGTATAATTATATGAGGAAACTCTTATTTTTGTAAATTAAATGTTTAAGGAGGTTTCATTTACTAAATATTTGATAAATTCATTCATTCACTTATTTATTAATTCATGCCTATCTCTTTATTCTGGCTTATTAATTTTTAATTTTCTATTATTTCTGGGGCTGGAGTGACAGTACAGAAGATAGAGAATTTGCTTGGTGCATGGCCAACCTGGGTTCAATCCCCAGCATGCCTTATGATCCCCTGAGCTCCATCAGGAGTAATTCCTGAGTGCAGAGTCTGGAGTAATCCCTGAGCATTGCATGGCATGATCCAAAAAGCCAAAACATTTTAAAGACAAATCCATTGGTGGTGGGATGGGCCATACTAACACAACTCAAGGACCATTTCCTCGAGTGAAATAGTGATTATTTCCTTGAGTGAAATAGTGACTATTTCACTCAAGGAAATGGTCACTCAAGGCCCCATCTTGCCTAATGGTAAGGACCATTACTGACGTTGGATTGGTTTTCTCAAGAATCACTCCTAGAGAGACTTGTAGGACCATATGTGGTGCAGGGGATTAAAGTTGGCCTAGTCACATGCACATGCAAGGCAAGTTCCTTAATTCTGTATAATCTCTCTGGCTTCTTGACAATTTTTTTTTATGATACCACTCTTTTAGAAGAATTTTTTCCTTGTTTACTTGTTCATAGCTTTCCCACTAACTTCATGTTAGATGGATGACAAATTTACTGAATAAGAATTAATTTTACTCAGGAGTTACTCCTGGCTCTGCACTCAGGAATTATTCCTAGTAGTGCTTGGGGAACATATGTGATACCAGGGGTTGAACCCGGGTGGGCTACATGCAAGGCAAGTGCACTTTCTGTTGTACTATTGTCCTGGCCTCAATGTAATATCCTTTAAGTGGTTTGAATAATATTGCTCTATCCTTGAGTTTATAGAAAATCATTGCTTTTGTTGTAAGATGTTTGATATATAATAAAGCATGTGGAAAAAATTTTAAAACTTATTTTTACTTATTACATTCCATCTCTCTTCCCATTCCATGTCTAATTAGGTTTTTCTGGCTTGTTTGATTTGTCTTGTTTGGGGGTCATTGCTGGTGGTGCTTTGGAGCTACTTCAGCTGGTTCAGGGTGGCAGGGAGGAATTATTCCCAGTAATACTCAAGGGCTCAGAGAACCATGTGAGGCTGGGAATTGAACCTAGGCCTACCCACACAAAGCAGGTATTTTAGTCCTTTGAACCATATCCTGGACCTTCTAAGTACTTTCATCAAGCATTCCATGTTCATCCATCTCAGAACACACAGAAGTTCTTTTTCTCCAAACAATTTGTGATTTTAGGAAACTGGTTTGCTTAAGCACAGGACTGTATTTTCCAACCAAGACACAGGTAAGCCTGTGTTGGATGCGTGTTGCTCACTGGTGCAGAGGCATGGCATGGGCAGAGGATGCCCAAGAAACAGCTCATGAAAGAGGAGAAGCTTGTCCTTGAGTAGGAAGAAGGAAACAGGAGAGAGTAAAGGGGAGTATAAAATATTCCTAATCCATCTGTCTTTCTTTTTTAACACCTGAGGACAATATTTTTGGGCTGAATGAGGTTGCCCTAGGCCAGGGTTTGGATAAAGCAAAGGATGGAAAAGATGAACAAAGCTCGATGCTTCCTTCCAACATCCTAAATCATCAGAGTCAAAGTACAAAGGCTCTCCACTCTGGCTGCACATGAAAACCAGATTGGGAACCTGGAAAAAAATGGTCAAATGTCAAGACCCTGCCTAGATCTAGGATATCCCAGAAACTGCATGCAGAACTTCAGAGGGCAGAAATCCTTTTGGATGCGGATTGACAGCAATGGCTTCTGGCTGAGCCCCAGGCCCTTCTGGCGACTCATGGAGTTCCGGAGTGACACTGAGACATGCTGGGAATAAGACATCTGGCTACATTCCACAGGGATGGCCTGCTTTTCCTGAGTATAAAAAGGCCTGCTGGTGACATCAGAAGAATGTGTTGACAGATCTGTATCCTGTTTCCGGTTCTCTACTATATATTAGGGTGGGAGTAGTAGCAACAGCTGCAGAGCTAACCTGGTATCCTGATTTGGGGAGACTCTTCAGTTCTGTGTTGCTCTTTTTTTCTTTTTGGGTCACACCCAGCTCACGGGTCACTCCTGGCTCTGAACTCAGGAATTATTCCTGGCAGTACTCAGGGGACCATATGGGATGCCGGGGATCGAACCCCGGTTGGCTGTGTGCAAGGCAAATGCCCTACCTGCTGGACTATCGCTCTGGCCCCCAGTTCTGTGATGCTTATAGATAGACCATCAGAAAAGGAGTTTCCATCAGTGAAAGTTTTTGTTCACTTGCTTATTTGAGGCTGTTTGGAAACTTGGGTTCAGAATTGTGGAATCTTACTACTTGTGTTCTCTGAGTTGAATTGCTTCTGGCATGGGCTCTCTCATAATGCTTGACCCAGAGGGGGATTCTCAGTGAATGAGGCAGTATGGTCAGAGAGAAAAATACTGCTGAATTTATTGCTCAAGATACTCTTGGTTGAAACAGAAAGGTAGGAGCAAAGAGAGAGTTGGCTAGTATTCAAAATAAATCTGGAAATGTTGATAGTGATCTATAAGACGTCAGGCACTGTGCAAGGTACTATGGAAATGCAGTGCTAAATTATATGGGTCTCTTGACCTCCAGTCTCTGATAAACTAGTCAGAGACACAAGATATGTGTGGAAAGTTAACAATAAAGGATTGACATCACTTCCCAAGATAAGAGAATTGTTGTCAGAGAACTTTCAGAAGGGTAGAATTTATTGTCAAATAAATTCTGGGACCAGTTTAAACTGGACAGAAAAAGAGTTGACTCCAGGCTGAGCTTGTTAGAATTAGGGAAAGATGTTGATGGGAGCAAAAGTAGAGTCTGGGGTAGACCCAGCATGTTGTAGTGATCACCAGGAAACCCATCTGGCAGGGACCAGGGGAAGAGATGTAGGTTGGCTGAGAAGAGAGGAGTGTAAAACTCCACAAGAGAACACTTTGAACCCTAAACCAAGGTGAGATTTCACACTACAGGAAGCAAGCAGCAATGAAGCTTTGTTGGCAGAGATCTGAATCACAGTCTACGCCCTGTCACCCTCTCCACTGAGTCTCAGTGGAAGATCTGGGGTCTGCTCTACCTCCGGTTATTATGAAGGCCTTCTCTGGCATCACACCACAGAGACAAATACAATACAGTGGGGTTCTTTCAACTAGGAAGTTGCTTGTTTTGGGATTTGGCACTGAACTTCCTGCAAAGGACGGAGTACCCAGGTAAGCTTGTGAGACACCATTCCAGCCTCCAGGACTGTTCAGTGACTCAGCAACAGTGGGTTTTGCAATAGGCTCATAGAACCAGACCAACGTGCTTTTGGTGTCCTAAGAAAACCTCCGGCTGGGTCTCTGCCCTGTTGGGTAGAAATTCTTCTGTCTTCTTGGTTGCATGCTTGTTGCACATGTTCTGGAACCAGCTTTGTGGTATCCAAAAAGGGCCTTGGAATCAAATCAGATCTCAGTTAAAACTTTGGCTCTGCCTCTAACTAATTGTTTGTCCTGGGGCAAATTACCTGACCTCTCTCAGGGAAAGTCTCCTCATCTGTACAAAAAAGACATCAAATCTGGTTTTTCTATGACAGGGACTGGGCTTGTGGCTCAGCAGCAGAGCATTCACCTTCTGTGTGTTGAGACTATGGGTTTCACCCACCCCTAGCAGTAGAACCTGCACCATCACCACCTCCAGCATCACCAATAAAAATGCAGCTCTTTTTTCTACTAAAAAAGCATAATATTTCTACAAAGAAAGTCATGTGTGTTTTGGTTCCCCAATTTCTGATTTTCCAGCCACACCTTTCCTCCAAGGCATACCCTAACTCTTGAGTCCTGAAGTTCAATGCTCTCCCAACAGTGAGTGCCACCTGACCCAGAAATGGGCAGGTAGAAAATTCTGTTGCTCAAGAAGTTATCTGAAACGACCAACCTCCCTTTGTCAGGTCTGTTAAGTAAACCTTTTATTCAGGAACAAATAAAACACAAAGCAGAAGGGATTTTTGATATAGAGCAAGAAAACATATAAAGGTTTTCCCAAATATCTAAGGCAAACACTTATTATGGGATGTTTACTATATGTCCTGCACAGTTCAAAGCACTTCAAAAACATTCATTTATTTAACCCTCACAACAACCAAAACTGGTAAGACATTATTTTCCCAGTTTATAGCTGAGACTACTAAATCCCAAAGGTGACTGGGAAAGTCACATAGCCTAAGGCCAAGTCAGGAACAGACTCCACACAGGGAATTAGAAATTACTTCACACAAGTCAGGGGAGAAGAGAGCCTACCAAAATACCTTCTTCCAGGCATTACTACAAAGATTTAAACTTAAATTAATCTGTCTCACAGCAGTATCTGAGAAGACCCGGTAGCCCTTCTTCCCAGATCGCCTCTGTAAGACCACTCTGCTATCCTTGATTGCCCTTTCCACAGACAACTGCTGAATAGCAGGCATGAGCCAGTCACAGTTCTAGGTGCTAGGAAACCATGGTAACTATGACAGTTATGGGCTAAGAAGCTCACAGTTGAGTGATGACTGTCAAGAAATGCCCAACAGCCCCAGCTACACTGCCTTTCATCACAGAAGCAAACCTCACTTTCTTTGTCTCTTCTCCTCAGTGTGAATGTTTTTGTTTTTGGCATACAATGTTACCACACCACACAGTTCCAGTATCCTGTTATCAGTATATGGTATACAATGTTACCAGTTATGGTATAAGATGTTACCACACCACACCAGGCAGCTCTAGTATCCTATATACAAGGTTACCACACCACACAGTTCCAGTATCCTGTTATCAGTATATGGTATACAGTGTTACCAGTTATGGTATAAGATGTTACCACACCACACCAGGCAGCTCTAGTATCCTATATACAATGTTACCAGTTATGGTATACAATGTTACCATACCACACCAGGAAGCTTAGTATCCTATATACAATGTTACCACATCACACCACTGCAGCTCCAATATCCTGTGTGCAATGTTACCACACCACACCAGGCAGCTCTAGTATCCTGTATACAATGTTACTGCACTACACCAGGCAGTTCCAGTATCTCTGGTCTACTTTCCCTAGGACTCTCCCTCTACACCTTCCCTTCTCCCAGGGATCCTTCATTTGGTAACCTCAGGTTTGTTGTTAGTGTTTAAAGTTTTGTTTTCATTGGACACTGTCTATTTCATTGCTTCACTGCATTTATCTCCTTAATCTTGGGGACACCTGGTAGTGCTCAGGGCCTCTCCTGATTCTCTGTTTGGTTGCCCCAGTGCTTAAGGAATCACTTAGCACTGGAGATCATGCCTGAGTCTCCTGCATGCAGAGCACATGCTCCTGCCAAGGGACAGTCTCTCCTGACCAAACTGTTTCTCTATATCCTACATGTGAGTCTGTTAATTATTTCTCCTTTTCCCTATGACTTATTTTGCTTAACATGACTCCTTTTGTTTCCATCCATTTTGTGGCAAAAGGTAAGATTTCATCTTAGAGTTAATTATTCCTCTTGTGTGTGTGTGTGTGTGTGTGTGTGTGTGTAATTTCTTTGTCCACTCATCTGTTGTTGGGAGTTTGGAATGTTTCCAGATTGTTGATATTGTAAATAGTGCTTCAGTGAACATTCGTGTGCACATATATTTATTTTTCAGTTAGTGTCTGTGCTCTTGGGATAGGACCCAGGGAGTGGAACTGCTGGATAATAAGTTCTACCTCTAACTTTTTGAAATATCTCCATACTATTTTCCATAGAGGATGCATCACTATGCAATCCTGCCCACAGTGAAGGGGCTTCTTTCTCACTGCATCTCCACCAGCACTGGTTCCTGCCTTAGATCAGAACCAGAACCATCATATCCATTCTCAAGAGAGTATCTCGATAGTCTTACTGTTCACTGGGTCCCTCTTTCTTCCTCCCTCTTTGACCACAAGTTCATCTGTGTTCCTTGGACTTTGTGTCTGCTTGCTTATTTCCCCCTTTCCTTTTGTTTTCCGTAGTCCCCTGCAAATATTTCCAGGATTTATTCCAGGTATGCATTCTTTGACTTCTGTGTCTTATTAGTGTATCTACATGTCTAAAGGCAAGAAAAGAATGAAAAGCTTTGGGAAATATTGACCCAGACCTTGTTAATCTCAGAGAAGATGATTTTTAACCATAACCAAGTCTGGCTAATGTCCCTGGGGAAGAGCATAAGCTTGGAGTAACAGATGTGTTTGGGCACTCAGCAAGGAAGAGCCCAGGCAGGTGATGGTGAGAAAGATGATCAAATTGTCCCTTTACTGATTGTTATTCAGCTACAAGCCTGTAGATAAAGTATTTTTAAGAGAAGACCTTTATCACAAATCCTTTCTTGCTTCTTTCCACTACATTTCCCCACCTCTCCCAAATATCGTTAAACACTGATACTTGCAGAGTTCAGTTACTTCTGGGTCTTCCTGTGATTTTTTTTCTCATGTCTTTCTGAAAGGTCATGAAACCAGAAGGTTTACCTCCCTGTTTGCTGCTCTGCTACCCCCAGAACAGGTTCTCTATCTTCCTTGGTTCTAAACACTGATCTGCCTAAAAGTTTATGCATTAAACATATTTTGAGGATTATATTATGTGCAAAGCTCTTAGATGATACAAAGATACAGAAGACACACTTGGTGTCTTTCAGTAACTAGCAATCTGTGAAGATACATCTAAATATAGTAAAAAAATGCAAACACAGAAGAAATTGTGTGGGACTTGGATGGACTTTTCTCCTTACCATTTTAGAAGTTGGTTCTTTTAAAACATGCCTCCTATATGTGATGCCTTTTTCTCTTCTAGAAAGGCCAAGTTGATCCTTTAAGGTAAGAATCTAACAGCATGGGAAAGAGACAGACTCTGGATCAGTATTGACACCTCTATCCTCCAACCACTATTCAACATTGCAGTCAGCAGGGAAACATCCGAGACAAAAGGATACTTGGCTCCAGCCTACCACTCAGACCAACATAGACAAGTCCACCTCATTGCAGCTCTGGCAATGTTTATATCTCCAGGATACCACAGTACCCTTACTTCCCTGTCTTCAAGAACATAATCAGATCAAGGCATACACATCCCTTAAGAAATCTGCCACTGAATAAGCTGGTCTTAGGTGGAAAGATCTAGAGAAGAATCTGGTGAGGAATGGAGGTGGGGTGGTATGGAGTGGAGAGGAGATTTCGGGCAGATAATCATGTTTGGTACAGCCTTTTGGAATCAGAAATAAGGAATATTCAATCAAGTCTATCCAGGGCTACAAAGCTTTGCTAGATAAAATGGAGACTGGAAACCTCTACATGAGTAAAGTATGATACATGGACAAAAACACACCTGCATTAACTTTCAGTATTTCTTAAATTGGCGATACTATATTTAGAGGGGACTTGAAAACTCTAGGGGTACACAGAAGTCTTTGGTGCAATTGGGGTTATTTTCTGTTTATTTAAAGAAATTAGACTTTCAGGCTGTGGGGGAGATGATGATTTCTTTTCTGGAAAACGGGTAGTAGACTAAATAGGTTTGAGAATCTCTGAATCAGGGAATCTGTCCACTTTATCTGGGGTTTGTTTAGGAAAGGTTGAACAGAGAATGTTTATTCCATTTGAGTTGTGAAGAGTGAGTAATTTTCAGGGTGCACCAAGTGGGGGCAGGGAGAAATTCTAGACAGAAGAGAAAAGACATGTGGAAGAGTCTCAGTCCCACTGACAAGGGACTGAGGATACAAGGGTAGGAGGGGATGGGGGAGGGCCAGACTGAGCATCTACTTAATGTACACCATCAAACAGGAGTTCAATAGCGGTGAAATATGGGGTGGAAAGGACAAGACTAAAGCCCAACTGCCAGACCCCGGGTGGGTTGGAAGATCCATTGTTTCTAGCAGAAGATTCAGTGTTTCTGTGATCTTTTATGGGAGCAAGCATTTCGGGTTTCTAGGATAGAATCCTGCATGGGGAGGTACCAGAAGATCTGCTCCAATCAGATGGTTGAAGAACCACTCAGAAGTCAGGATATGCCAGGCCCAAATCTGATGGTCACGTGATCCCACTCCCCCTACAGTCCCTTTACTGTCTGCTGGTCACATGTTACCGGTCCCTCCACTGCAGCCTCTTCACCGTTTGCTGTCACCTGCTCCTGCTCCTTCCGCTGCGGTCTCGTCACAGTCTTCTCCTGCACTATCTCTTCAGAACCCCACTACAATTTCTGAAGCCTTGTCCCGGGAGTCATTTCTCTTTTGTTAAGGGGTTACTGACTTAAACGACACACAGACGGTGCAAGCAGGCTCTACATGTTTCTACACAAGAGAAACACTTGTATTTCCAATGCGATGATAGGAGAGGTGATGCAACCAGGATAGCTCCAAGCTCCTGCTTTAATTCAGTAATAGCAGCTTCAATGGTATATGAGAAATCTCCTGGGAGACCTTTGGAACCTGAGTCCCTTTCCCTCAAGTATCCCACATGAGGCCCAAGCTCCTCACCACAAACATGTGCACAAAGACATTTAGCCAGGAGAGGGGAGGGGGAAGCCTGGAAACGCTAAGCGCAGTCACATAGGGGTAGATCTGGTCATGCTTTGTCCCGCCCCAACTCCCAGGCTTCTTTGGGAGGGGAGGCTGAGCCCTGATGCTGGAGAATAGGGGTTGGGATGCTCCCCAAGGAGAAAAATTCAGTTTAATTCCACTGCATTCCAAGATGAGTCCATCTCAGCTTCCCTCAATGTTCCTGGCTCTACAGTTGGTTTTCTCAGCCAGTCTGGCTGCTCCCAGAAGAATATGTAAAGATGGGGTACCAGATAAATCCAGTACTTGGAGTCCCATGTTTTACATGGGCCATCTCCAGGGCCATGATGTTGAGAAAGGCACTTCTGTTCCCTAAGTGTCATGTATCCCACATGTAAAGGTTAGGATGAGTGTCTACCTCCCAGTGTTATCTTAAGGAACTCCTAAAACTTGCTGTGTCAACGACTGTGCCAGACTCAGGTCAAGGTTTAGAATCTTTTTCTTTCCTATCTCTATTTCTTCCATTCCACCTCCCCATTTCTACTTCCAGATTTATTTTAGTATCAATAGTGCATCTGGACCAATGGGGCTTCCTCTACCCTCACAGAGACTGCCAGTGTCTTTCTTCCAATACTGGCAGAGTCAGAGAGATGGTGCTGCGACAGGCTCCCACAGCACTGCGACAGGGTGAGCACCAGGTACTATCCAAGTCCAGAGGAGAAATCTGAGTACCTGTGAGCAAAGACTTGATTATTGCTGGATGCTGGTGAGATGCCATAAATGCCATGAATGCCATGAATGCCAGGTAGTGGGCGTATGTGGTTCTAAGCTGATCCTGGCCAAAAGTTGGAACTCAGGAGCAATGCTGTTCATACAGAAAAAAAACAATCATGCCCCACAAAGAGCAGGGCAAGCAAGGAAGTGGGAGTATATCTTCTGAGTGAGGTTGTCTACTCAATGGCTAATTTGATGAGTCTCTGACGACAACTCAGGTTTAGGAGAGCATTTTCAACCATTTCTCCATCTGTCTGTCTAGCTACCTGTCCATCTGAGACACAGTAAGTGTGTTGTAGACTTCAGGCTAACCAAACAGCAAGTCTCTGCTCATTTAGCACCTTTCTTCCAAAGAGTATCATTAAGGGTCACTCAACTGGATCTACTGCAGGAATGCCGTGAGGTAGAAACACACCAAGGGATACCTGTTGGTTTCACATAGCACACAACGTGGGCTGCTCACATAGGGGTGCTGGTGTCTTGGGCCCCTGCAGGCCTCAGTACTGCCCAGATCAGCTGGTTTTCTGGATCTGGATCTGCTCTGCTTCTGTTCATACCAGTGTGGGTTTCAAATCATCTTTGAAGTTCACGATTGGCTTTGAGCGGGTCCAGAGCTTTTCCCAAGACATCAGCCCTGCAGCGTGCTCAGGGTCAGTCTCGGATGAGCCACTGTCACTGGAATCTGATGAACTCTGGAAGCAGATTTCACAGTATGGCCGGTGGCAATGGCAGAAGAAGTCATCTGAGCTGCTGGACTCGGTGTCAAAGTAGCTGCCTGGAAAAGGAAGTGGAGGGCATTTTGGGGACCCCAAAGGTTGCAACTGCAGGTTTAGTGAAGCGCTGGGTGGGCCTGGGGCAGTGTGATTCTGTGCCTGGTCGGCCCCAGAGAGCTGAAGAGGAAAGGCTGTAGAGCTCCCTCCAGCTTTCTGGAGCTGTGCCTGGCCTGGTTTGCTGCTGTCCTGGGGGCCCGCTTGCCCTGGCGACCTGAGAGAAGTATAGGCTTTCTAGAAGACTGTCTTGGTATCCTGGAAGCAGCAGTTTGGGTATCCAGGCTGGATCTCTCCCTGTTCTGCACTGTCAGTCCCTCCGTGCCCCAGAAACAGTCCTGTTTGCCCACTGCCCCCCATCCGAGGGTCTGGAGTCAGGAAAGTGTGAGCGAGCCCGTGGTATTGGCCGCCGTCTCCTCACCATGTATGGACTGAAGCCCAGCTCCTTGGAGATAGGAACCTTCTGGGGCCTGAGATCAGTTCTGTTCTTCCAGGACTGCTGGGGACAGGTTGGGGAGGAGGGGGATGGAGCCTCAGAGCCCAGGCCCAGTTCTTGTAGGACTTCCTGAAGCTTCTCCCTTATCACCGAATCAACCCTGGTCAGCCGTTCTTGGGGCTTCTCTGAATTCTCCAGCTGCCCCTGTCTCTGGAGGGCAGAACCCTCTCCAGTGGGACTGAGATTCTGGTGTGGGGCCTTTGGGAGCTCGTTTCTTCTTTCTGTACTCTGGTTTTGCTCAGTTCCTGACTTCTGGCTGCAGTCCAAATTTAAATGACCAGAAAGGTCTTTCAAGTCAGATGCAGTCTCTTTCTGCCCTTGCCCCTTGAGGGTAGGAACACTTGAGGAGAGCACCGAGATTCCATGGGAGCCCTGAGCATCCACGCTGACATCATTCTGGGAGTCAGAGAGACTTTGCCAAAGCCCCTGAGTTTCCACCAGGCCTTGGGTTGAGACCCGTATGTGCTTGCTGTGGAAGGAGGTTGGGGACGTGGCCCCCTCTGGGGGCCTGTGGGTGCACTCAGCTGACATCAGCTTTACCAGCTTCTCTTTGGCATTGTTCACTTGCTCCTGCAGGCTTTCAATCACCGCATTTTTCTGTAAGTAAAAGCAAAGCCATCAATAAAAGATGCTCCCAGGGGTTTCACACGTTCTCCCATGCTGAAAAGTATGGTATCAGAGGACCCTGTTTCCATTTCAGCTGTCCTGTGTATTTGTGGGTGAACTCAGGCTCTGAGAAGAGAAAGTCTCCCCTACCTGGAATGCTGCATAGGAAGTGCTGAGTACAAGAATTGACACACAGTGCTCTGTATGGCACAAGCACATCTGACTGATGTAGCACCTTAATTCCCTCAGATCTCCAGGGCACAGTCTGTGAGGGCTCAGTCTAGCATCACCCATTCTTTTTTTTTCTTTTTGGGTCACACCCAGTGACACTCAGGGGTTACTCCTGGCTCTTCTCCCAGGAATTACTTCTGGTGGTGCTCGGGTGACCATATGGGATGCCAGGGATCGAACCCGGGTCAACTGCATACAAGGCAAACACTCTACTTGCTGTGCTATCACTCTGGCCTCGCATCACCCATTCTTAAAATGAGAGATGAGATCAATATTATCTATATGTTATCTTGCAGAGTAATAATATAGATATGGTTGGTCAACTGTAGTCTCTTGTAAAATACACATAAAACAGAGACTCATCTCAAGGCAATGAATGAATGGGAAAAACATGTATTTTGTCTCTTGCTAAATAATCTAGAAATTGGGAAGGTCACAGAGAAGAATAAAGATTCCAGGACTTAAGCCAGAAAGACTAGAGTCAGGAGAAACCAATGGGAGTCAGATTGGTTGCTCTCTAGGTGGGAGATCAAAGTGACCAAGGGGTACCATCAGCTGTTGATAGCCGTAGAGAAGAACAGGCAGGAGAAGTGTTGGAGCGGTATTGTTGAACTTCAGTAGCTTGACCCAGCTGACATAGAATGGAGCCTACCTGGTAAACTAAGGCAGTCCTATCTCTAAGCTGCCACCCTGCTGTTCACTGCCAACCAGACTGATCCTCGGCTGGCTGATCAACAGAGCAGGAGCCCTAAGCATCCGCAGGTGTCACAGCAGCTGATTTGCTCACTTCACCTCATGTCCACCTTTGACACTGGTCAAGCTCAAAGGCAGTGGAATAGTGACTAGTCCATCATGGATACCTGATGGTCAGGAGTAGATGACATGTGCTCTAGAAACTGCTTACCTCAAAAGCAGCTTTTTTTTGTCTCCTTTTTAGAAGTGGAGGACTGAGCATCTGGACATCTAAGTACTATGCCTGAGGATTGAAGGAGCAAGATTCCCTTCTAGGACACCAGATACGAATCATCTATGCCTGAGTCTGCGAGTTCATGTGAAGCAGCCGGGGAGAATTTCCAAGAGTGATTGTCCCCAGATCCAGAGTGCAGCCTCAGGGTAACCACTCTGCGGTCAGTCGATGCCCCGACTCAGGCACAGGAAGTCCAGCTCTTGGCTTATGGGTCTTTTCACTTATTTTAACTTTTAGTCCATATCTATCAGCATCAAGAGAGTCTGGGCCTGTGAGTCATGGGTAAGTGAGTAGAAGGATCTTACGGTCAAATACCTGTCTGCCTGCGGACATGAGCTCTGCCTTTACTATACTCAAGGTAATGTATGGGTACGGCCAGGGCAGTAGACATGTTGCTGGCCTCACCAGTAGCAGAGCGGCTGAGTGACAGGGTGATATTCATTTAGGGTCTTCTCAATGATCGTTGGTATAACACTCTCTGATGCACTTTTAGGGGTGACTGTGGTTGCACAGGAGGGGCCCCAGCTCTAGTCATGCTCTGCATGGGTCAGACCCCAGCTCAAGTCCTGCTCAGCCAGGTTGCATGTTCCTGCCCCTGCTGGCTGTGGGCACATGTGCTACCCACGGCTCCTACACAAGCCAACTCGGAGCCGCTGCTTTGTGATGTGGCCACTGTTTCTCTGGAGTGTTGAAGAATTGGCTAAACCCCAAGGAAGAGTCCTCTTCCTCCACCAAACCAAACACCAAAGCTGGCTGGGAACAGACTGAGAAACGATAGCCTGAACAGAAAATTTCCTATTTTGCAGCAAAGGAAGCAGGACTAGGTCTTCATGGAAGCTGAGAGGAGTAGCTTGAACCCACAGCCTGATCACCCCTCTCCCCACCCACCTCCCGGCAGGGCAGTGGTGTTTAAATAAGCTTCTTGAGTGCTTATTTAGCATTCAAGAATAGGTAAGGGAAAAAACATGGTAACCTCTCAGTATCTGTATTACAATTACAATCCATAATGGAGAGAGAGAGAGAGAGAGAGAGAGAAAGAGAGAGAGAGAGAGGAAAGTGCCTGCCATAGAGTCAGGCTGGGGGGCAAGGGAAGGGATAGGGAAGGTGGCAGGAGGGTAAACAGGCACACTAGTGGTGGGAAACGTGCACTGGTGGAGGGATGAGGATGGAACAGTGTGCGACTGACACCTGAACATGAACAACCTAACTGTATGGCAGTGACTCAAATAAAATAAATAAGTAAGTAAGTAAATAAAATAAATAAATATTTTTAAAAGCCTTCTTTGCTGAGACTTTCGGAACATGTGTGTTAAGCAAACGCCCCAGGAGCATTTCATAAGATTGCAGGCAATTGGGAGAAATCAAATCACTTTCTTGCTTCTCTGGCTCATGGAAGTCAGGTAACAGGTGGGTTTTGTCTGCTTCAGTGGAGAATGGAGGTTCCTCACTCTTGGAAGGGGCTAACTGCTGGCCCTCACCCAGCTTCAGAGGGCTTTGGGGGAGGTTGCCCTGAGTAGCCCCTGTGGGATCCCCAGCCACAGGGCAGGAGAGGCAGGACTAGAAAGTGAGCCCAGACTTGAGAGTGAGGAGGATGTGGGGCGTCAGAGTGATTGGTTGGAGGAATTCTGGAGAATCTTGGGCAGGGCTGTGCCCATCTGGAGGCAGGAGAGATGCTTGTTCCTGTGCCAGGCAGTGCAGTTCTGGGAGCAGGTCCTGAACCTCTCTCGGCCTGTCATGGGCTGCTGGCTCCCAGGTCTGTTTGGGGGAGATGTTCGAGGTGTTGGGGGGAGTCCAGTTTTCTGCTATCTTTGCTTCCATACCCTACTAGCTCCTTCCTCAGCCGACTCAAGGCATCCTTTTGGAAAGAGCAGATTCAGTCACTGTGTGGGAAAAATGGGAGTTGCGTGGAAGAAGTACAAAAAGCACGTCACAAATTACCAGATGGCTAAAGAGTCAGTCCACTTGGCTGCTCCAGCATTAGCTGATTGTGAATGAAAACCACCCTGGAAGTTCTTGCCAAGTTTCTTGCCTTTTCTTTAGTTGTGGGGTGTGTGTGTGTGTGTGTGTGGCGGGGGATGCGCCTTTAAGGGCTTCAGAGTACCAATGGCAATGCTGCACCTTGCCAGGTGGGAAGAAGCCTGGCTTTGGAATAAGGACTTGAATGCTTCATACATAGTAAAGACACAGAGACCTACCAGTCTGATGGACAAAAAGACACACAACCAGAGTGAGGGATTCAAGGGCCCACATGTGCTGAAGGCTGAGAAGAGTATTTTGCATCCCGTCATCCTGTCCTCTCCTACAGGTATTCCTGACCTTCAGGTGTCAGGTCCATTAAAAAATAAGCAGTGTCCCAAATAATGCCTACTTAAGTATGTTCTGCACCGACAAACAATGTGGACTCAAACAGAGAAAATCCTAATTCCTTTGGGGCCCTGCTTCCTTTCTGAAGCAACACAGCCACATGCTTCTTCTCCATGTGCCCCATCAAGCTCTCACCACATTGCCTGCCTCTGGGAAAGGTGCCAACTCTGGCTCGAATACAGAAGAAATGGGAACTGTAGGTGGGGGGGTTGTCTGACTACCCTCTGGTGGGACTATGATTTCCCAAGACTGTATTCAGCCACCTCTCCATTGGTAGGCATTTCTTGGACTTCTGGATTGATGGGGAAGATTAGTAGGAAAGTTCTATTTAGAGGGTGGAAAAAACAGTAAGGGACACATCAGCCATTGGAAATGAGGGTATAACGCTGTGCAAAGGTCATGCAAAATGTGTGACCGAAGGAAACTACGGCCTCTTGGAGCTGGGGCTCTGCAGTGCTCTCCCTTCACCGCCCACCACTGGGAATGCACTTTCCCTAGTCTTCGCCTGGAGATTTGTACTTGACCTTCAGCTCTTAGCTCACAGAACCTCTTCTGACTGCTTGAAACTAGTTCCTTTGCCCTCATCCTCCATTATTCTGTCTTACCACCTTCATTTTTTCCTTTATAATTTTTACTATAATGTGTACTGGATCAGTGTGTAAAAATTTCCTTGTTGTTAACAGCATTTGGCACTGACTGGTAAACATTGATTCAATGAGAGAATCAAGTGAGTGAGGGTTAGCAATGGGACGGATGATCAAGGGGGGCAGATGCCAAGGTTTTCCTTTCTGTGAAGGAAGTAGAGTGGCCAGGAAGCTCTGGTTGTGTGTGTGTGTGTGTGTGTGTGTGTGTGTGTGTGATGGTGGTGGTTGGAGTGGGGGCTCTGGGAGGAGGGAAGGGTTGCTGGGAATGAATGAGAATCTGGAGTCCCAGAGGTATGACTGGTTCTAATGTGCGTCGCTTACTTCTGAGAGGAGCCTCTCCAGGGAGCTTCTCTCTCCTCTACCATGGCAGCTCTGGTCGTCTCCATATTGCGTCTGGAAGATTTTGCTGGGAGTGCTGAAATATTTGGCCATGCATCTGACTGTCTGACTTTCCTCTTCGAATGTCTTCCACTGCTTCAGCTATTAGATACAAGAACACATGTTATTTACTTAATTCCATGCCCAGAAATGCATTCTCTCATTGTTCCTGAAAAAGCACCAAGGAATGGAAATGTCCTAGGTATGAGAATGCACAGAGTATTCTCTCTTTACCATCTGATTTTCTTGGAAAGTTCCTAAACAGTGATGAGAGAAGAGAATGTTAAAGTTAGAATGATGTTTTCAATGCTGAAGGAAGGCTCGGAGACATTGGCTCAAGTAGGAGTGTACATGCTTTCTGTCTGATGGCCTTGCCTTTGGTCTTCAGTACTGCACGAGCCCTGAGCACTGACAGGGATTGCCCTTATGAAAGTGAAACAAAGCACTAAAGGAAGTTAATTGGTAAGTGAAACAGAATAATATAGGCTTGACTCATCTATTGATACATTGGTCAAAGAAACCAGAGCAGAAAGACAGACAGCAAGGAAGGAAGGCAGGCAGGCAGGTAGGCAGGAAAGGCAAGGCAGGCAGGCAGGCAGGCAGGCAGGCAGGCAGGCAGGCAGGCAGGCAGGCAGGCAGGCAGGCAGGCAGGCAGGCAGGCAGGCAGGCAGGCAGGCAGGCAGGCAGGCAGGCAGGCAGGCAGGCAGGCAGGCAGGCAGGCAGGCAGGCAGGCAGGCAGGCAGGCAGGCAGGCAGGCAGGCAGGCAGGCAGGCAGGCAGGCAGGCAGGCAGGCAGGCAGGCAGGCAGGCAGGCAGGCAGGCAGGCAGGCAGGCAGGCAGGCAGGCAGGCAGGCAGGCAGGCAGGCAGGCAGGCAGGCAGGCAGGCAGGCAGGCAGGCAGGCAGGCAGGCAGGCAGGCAGGCAGGCAGGCAGGCAGGCAGGCAGGCAGGCAGGCAGGCAGGCAGGCAGGCAGGCAGGCAGGCAGGCAGGCAGGCAGGCAGGCAGGCAGGCAGGCAGGCAGGCAGGCAGGCAGGCAGGCAGGCAGGCAGGCAGGCAGGCAGGCAGGCAGGCAGGCAGGCAGGCAGGCAGGCAGGCAGGCAGGCAGGCAGGCAGGCAGGCAGGCAGGCAGGCAGGCAGGCAGGCAGGCAGGCAGGCAGGCAGGCAGGCAGGCAGGCAGGCAGGCAGGCAGGCAGGCAGGCAGGCAGGCAGGCAGGCAGGCAGGCAGGCAGGCAGGCAGAAAGAAGAAAGAGGGGGGAGAAAGAGGGAGAAAGGGAAAGAGGAAAGAGGAAACAAAGGAAGGAAGGAAAGAAGGAAGGGAGGGAGGGAGGGAGAGAGGGAGGGAGGAAGGAAGGAAGCAGAACTGAAGTGTACGTCGTGGATTATATTACACAGAACAGAGGCGCTGTAACAGGGTTAAACAACCAACACACTGGACAATTCCAGTAAAACCATTTCTCGCCATAGCAGTTCTTAGTTATTCTCATCTGTTGAGGAAAGTGTGTTGACTGCTATTAGAAACCCTGCTCCTTGTTGGAGAATTTATAATACAGCATAAGAATCAGACAGCTGGAAAACCACAAATGTCGATACAAGCCAAGAGGAAAGACAGATCATTGTCTGAGATCTGACTATTTTTCTTCCTTGACAGGTGAAGGAAGACAGAGTTCTCCAGAGACAACAGCTCAACACCCTCCTCTGTGAGGCCCCAAACAAGGTCACTTAGTGGTCTGGGATGGACAGAGTCAATGCCCAGTATTTCCCTAGCACTGACCCTCGTGGGATCATCAACTCTGCTCCCATCCATGGCCCCTGTTTCCTGAGCAGCCTTTGCCTCTCCCTCCCTCATCCCTCTCTGCTGGGTGACAGGAAGCATTGTCTGATATCCATGAAAGCGGGTGTTTGGGTAGTCTTGTCCAGGGCCGCCTGGGGAGCACCAGAACCGAACTCAAGGTCTGTCTCTTTCATTCCCCATGTGTAAAAATCCTGGTCCTGAAGATTGGACCTCTCAGGCTCTCTGCAATATGGCTAAGATGATCCTGTGTGCTCTGATACTTCTCTAGAAGAATAACTCCTCCCTCCTGCCTTCATCCCTTCCTCTCTTCCTTCTGTCCCTCCTTCTTCCATCCTTCCTTCCTTCTTTCTCTCCCTCCCTCAGTCCATTTCTTCATTTCTTCCCTTCCCTTCCTTCCTGCCATCTTCTCTTATTTCCTTCCCTCATTCCTTCCTTCCTTCCTTCCTTCCTTCCTTCCTTCCTTCCTTCCTTCCTTCCTTCCTTCCTTCCTTCTTTCCTTCCTTCCTTCCTTCTTTCCTTCCTTCCTTCCTTCTTTCCTTCCTTCCTTCTTTCCTTCCTTCCTTCCTTCCTTTCTTCCTTTCCCCCTTCCTTCCTTTCTTTCTTCCTTCCTTCCTTTTTTATTCTTCCTTCCTTACTTCTTCCTTCCTTTTTAATCTTTCCTTCCTTCCTTCCTTTTTTATTCTTCTTTCCTTACTTTTTTCCTTCCTTCCTTCCTTCCTTCCTTCCTTCCTTCCTTCCTTCCTTCCTTCCTTCCTTCCTTCCTTCCTTCCTTCCTTCCTTCCTTCCTTCCTTCCTTCTTTCTCTCCTCCTTTGTTCCCTTGCACCCTTCCCCCTCCCTTCTGTCCTTCCCGCCTTTCTTTCATGATAAGGATCAAACTGAGGGACCTTCAAGACACTTCCACAAAGCAAATGCTCTATCACTGAGCCATCTCTCCAGTCCCCAGGAAAGCATTTTCAGAGCCTATAGCTCTGGGCAACTGATGTCCTTGGGGTTCCTGAATGACATTTTCCTCCTAATCCCTAGAACTTACATGATCTCACATGGCAAAAGGAAACCTTAAATATGAAGAATCTTGAGATGGGGACAAGTTCTGGCTTATCCAGGTAGAGCTAAGTGTGACCACAATATAGAAGAGAGGCGAGAGAGAGAGAGAGAGAGAGAGAGAGAGAGAGAGAGAGAGAGAGAGAGAGAGAGAGAGAGGTGATAATGGAAACAGAGGTCAGAGGGAGAACGATCTGAAAAGGTCACATGTTGGTCCTGAAGATACAGGAAGGGGCTGAGTCAAAGAACAATGGCATCTAAAAGCCCATAAGCATGGGAAAGAAAGCAGGGCTCCCATCAGCTTGCTTTTAGCCAAGTAAGGCCCATTTCAGATATTTGGACTCCAGAACTAGAAAATATCTGTTTCAAAACCTTCAGGTTACAGTAAGTTGTTACAGTAATGAGAGGAAACTATTACAAAGGGATCAAATCTCAACTCTTTAGCAGAGACACTAGGACATGTAGGAGTCTCCCACATTCTTTCCCTAATCCCTGCCACTCTCTTTGTTTTAATTTGTTCCTCAGAAAACACAAAGCCAGGGGATGTGGCTCTAATGGTAGCATGTTGGTCTCCAAGTCTGAGTGTGCAAGTTCATTGTCTAGTACTACCCACACTGGGTGTAACCCCAGGACACTGTGGCCCCACACCATGACGAGTTAACTTCAGAGCACTGAAAGCAAGAATATGCAGGCACCCCAGCCAGGTGCCTGACCCATCAGAATGTCGGTAAAGTGTATGAGCACAAATAACTATGTGCACCCCAGTGAGCAACACAGCAAGTGTGTCATGGTAGGACACTGAAGTCACAACAAAGGGAGAGGGAAAGGGAGAGACGTCCAAAGACCTGAGGTGCTCAGACACACTGTTCTCAGCCACATCCCTCTGCTGGTTGTGGTGCTCCCCCATAATGAATGCCACCCACCTTACTTCCCCAACATGGCCAAGAAAATTTTACTCCTTGAAAGAGAGAGTGTCGCTGATTGCTCCGTTAGACTAGGGCACCTCCCTAGGCATCATGTAACATACTTTCCCCAACCACTTAATCTGTATGTGCAATAATTCCTTTGATGTCTGCTCCCACTAAAGCAAGGATGAAGTCCAGATTCCCAGCAGTTAATAAATAGATAGACAGAGTGCTGGAGAGACAGGACAGAGGGTACAGCACTGGTCTTATATGCAGCCAACCTGGGTTTGATCCCTGGTATCCCATAGGGCCCCCATGCACTGCCAGGAGTATTCCTGACTGCAGAGTCGGGAGGAACCCCTGAGCATTGCCAGTCGTGGCCCCAAAACAATAACAACCAAAAAGGATAAGCATGTATGGTAATGACTGAAGGAACCTTTATTATTATTTATTTTTGCTTTTTCAGTCACACCCGGCAATGCTCAGGGGGTCACTCCTGGCTCTGCACTCAGGAATTACTTCTGGCAGTGCTCAGGGGACCATATGGGATGTCAGGGATCAAACCCAAGGCAAATGCCCTACCCGCTGTGGTATTGCTTGGGCCACAGACACCTTATCTTTAAAAAAAAGAAGAAAAAGAAAAAAGAAAAGACTCATCTCACTATTAAGAGTGCCAGAGCAGAAGTAAAAAGCATGCCTCGGTAGATTCATGCAGGAATATACGAGACACTTTGGGAGACTGCATCTGGAGAAAAATGGAGGGAGCGGGAGGTAGACACACAAATGGGTAATAATCAAAAGCAGAGTCTGGCTCACTGCTACCGCTGACCTCAGGGTTTGGAGTCAACACTCAGGCATTTCTTGAGGGCCTGTGTAATGCCATCCAGTCCACTGGCCTCCTGCAACGACATCCACCGCACCTAGCTCTCTAGCGCCGCCTAGCTGCCCCAGGAATCTGTGCTTTTTCTTTCACAAACCCCACCCAATCTCTCCTGACACACTTCTGCGAATTTGCCTAGTTTAATGCTACACTCTTGGGAATACTCACTGCAGGTCTCACAGGGCAACTTTCTTCCACGGAAAGTCACTGAACCAGAGGCAAAAATCAATTTAGAGGTGCGCGGAAAACTGATAATTCCAGTTTAGTTTTGTATTTTAGAAAAGGAATTTCCCTCCTAAACCTAAAATTCAGTGAATTATAAAACATTTTCTTTTTGGCTTCAGATTATGATCAGTTCAAGAGAAAAGGGAGCACTAGAGAGAAAAAAGAACAGGAAGCATCAAGAGAAAGAAACTCAAGAAAGAAAAATGGGCTTGAGAGAGAATAAGAGAAAGGTCAGCGTGGTCCAGTTGACCAGTTTCTGTCTCTTAATACTCTATTACTATTCCCACTCTAAAGGATCAATATTTGTGGCCTCACGCAGACCTGGATGTCAGATCTGAAAGTAAAACTCATCTTGTATGTTTAGGTCTTTGTGTAGACTGGAAACACGTCATTGTAACAGACCTAGATGGCAAAGCTCTTCTAAATGCTGAGTCAATCTCCTTGGAGAATTGAAGTCATATTGTGTCTGATGCTGAAGATGGAGGAGGCGGGGCTGAGAGACCATGGGGACATGGCAGGTGTGGTCCTGAAGCCTCCCCCAGTATCATGGGTGCACCCCGGGCAATCCTCAGCCTGCAGGGCCAGACCCAGCACTGAATCACTGCTGGCTGACTGAGAACCTCCTTCTGAGCAGTTGGAGAGAGTTTAATGTGGATACTGTAGGCCCAGGTTCAATCAATTCCTCCCACTACTGAGGTCCCCTGAGCACTGCCAGTCTCCTCACCCACACCGCCCCCATCACCGGGTGTAGCCCCCAATCAAAACAAAACAATTTCTGCAGGAGCTGAGTGCACCAAGGAGTCAAAAGGTCAAACCACTGTGGAGATTGCTGATTCATTTCATTAGAAATAGCCAGAAGGCAAGTTTCAGATAGGAGGGCTTCCCTTCAGCAGAGTTTCAGTTATTACTTCCTCCCCTGGCTATTCTGTTTTCTTTCAGACTCCTATTAATTCTACAGTTGTATCTCTAGATTTGTTCTTCATGCTTTCTCTCTTGTCTCTTATTTTTAAAATGTTTTAAAATGTTTAAAATTCTTGTTCTGTTTCCTTAAATTGATTCAGTTTTATGCTGTGTCTAGTTCCCTATTCACAGTTTATTTATATTGGGGTTTTCAGTTTAACAATACTTTTCATCCATTTTCAACATTTCATGAACTGTAGGGTCAGGGCAATAGCATAGTGGATAGAGCTCTTGCCTTGCATGTGGCTAACCCAGGTTTGATCCCTGGCATCACCCTAGGGTCCCCGAGCACCATCAGTACTGATCCCTGAGTGCAGAGCCAGAAGTTAGTTCTGAGCACTGCAGAGTGTGCCCCCCATCAATGTGTCATTAACTTAGATGGTATTTTTTTTTCACAGCAGTTTGCTATGGTTGAAAAGGGGCAATATCCTTGGAATTCTCTCGACAAAATAAATTAAATGTCTTTTTTGACATCGAATGTTTTTATTTCACTTGAGACAAAGTTACTTTTCCCCCACATCTTCAGAAATGTCCTTTTCTTTTTGGAGGGAATGAGGAAGGAGGTCCTCTCAAACAGTGCTCAGGGAGCCCAGGGTCAAAGCTGGTGATATGAGGTCCATTGGATCTGTGATCCTTAGGCCCATGATACTCAGACCAAGCAGTTCTGGGGACTATGAGGTCCACCCTAGTGGCATACAGGGTCCAAACAATACTAGGGACTTAATTTGTGTCTTTGCACATGCAAGGCATGCAATCTCTGACCACTAAGCTCTTTAACCAGCCCTGTGGCTCTCTTCTTTTTTTTTTTAAATTATACCACCGTAAGATATACAATTACAAAGATGTTCATAATTGGGACTTAGTCATACAGTGTTCCAGCACCCGTCCCTCCACCAGTGCTCCATTCCTACCACCAATGTCCCCACATTCCCTCCCACCCACCCCTAACCTTCCTCTATAACAGGCACTTTTTCTTTTCTTTTCCTTTATTTTTGTTTTCTTTCTTTTTCTTTTATTTTCTTTTCCTCTCTTTCTCTCTCTGTCTCTCTCTGTACCTTTCTCTAATGCTCTCTCTCTTTCTCTCTCTTCTTTTACACATTGTGGCTTGCCCTACAGACATTTGGAGCCCTACAGACATTAGAGAGTCATGTATGTGACTCTATCTTATTATCTCTTATTGATCTCTCTCATTGAGTCTTTCCCCATGGAAAGATGTAATATACTTCCTACATTATTTATAGCATAGTAAATACATTCTCTTGGTTATAATGTGGCTGTCATAGTTCCAGGCAGCACAAATATCCCAGTAGGAAGAAGGTATTAGAGGTGCTGCTAGTCACACCCAGAGCTTTCATGAAAGAAAATTTCTCAGAAGACTCCCAGAAAATCTTTAATGTTCTAAATTGTATGTTGCATGGATAACCCTAACGAAACTAGTTTGGCAAAGGCAAGTATTTAGCTCTTTCACCTTCTTTTATAGTGGAGGTAAGAAAAGGATAAAGTGGGTGGACAAGTTGCCAATCAACAGAGTTAGCCACTGGGCTGAATCTCCGACCAAGAGAATGTATTTATTATGTTACAAATAATATAGGAAGTGATACCCTTTCCATGGAGAAAGGTTCAATGAGAGAGATCAATGAGAGATAATAAGAACAGAGTTACATGAGAAATATCTTAGTGGTCAGAGATTGTATGCCTTGCATGTGCAAGTGACTATCCATTCTGTTTCACCCATCTCCCGGAGAACAGCCTTTGCTTTGCTCCTGCTACATACCAGAAGAATGAACCATGGCTTTCATTGGCTTCCCTTCAACTAGTTCTTACAACATTAAAATTCATTAAAACTATTATCTACTTTCTTTTAGGGGATGGAATGAGGGTCAAGAACACATAAGGTGGGACTACATGAAACTAAAAAAGTTTCTGCACCTCAAAAGAAACAATGACCAAGATACAAAAACAGTCCACAGAATGGGAAAGAATATTCACCCAATATCCATCTGATAAGGGGCTACTATCCAGGATTTATCAGGCACTGGTAGAACTTTACAAGTAGAAAACAGTCAATCCCATCAAAAAATGGGGGAGAAGAAATGAACAGAAACTTCGACAAGGAGGAAATTCGAATGGTCAAAAGACATATGAAAAAATGCTCATCATCATTGGTAATCAGAGAGATGCAAATCAAAATAACAATGAGATATCATCTCACACCACAGAGGCTGGCACATATCCAGAAGAGCAAAAACAACAAGTGCTGGTGTGGATGTGGGCAAAAGGGGACTCATCCATTTTTGGTGGGAATGTTGATTAGTACAGCCTTTTTGAAAAACAATATGGACATTCCTACAGACTAGAAATTGAGCTCCCATTTGACCCAGCCATACCACTCCTGGGAATATACCCTGGGAAGCCAAAAACACACAGCTGAAACACCATCCCCACCTTTATGTTCATAGCAGCACTATTCACAATAGCCAGAATCTGGAAACAACCAGATTCTGTGCCCAAGAATTGATGACTGGATAAAGAAACTTTGGTATGTCTACACAATGGAATACTATTCAGCTATTAGGAAAAATGAAGTTATGAAATTTGCCTATAAATGGATGGGCATGGAGAGGATCATGTTGAGTGAAATTAGCCAGAAGGAAAAAGACAGATATAGAATGACTGCATTTATTTTCATGACATAAATATATAGATATATACATATACATACATATATACATATTATGATACCAATATCCAAGGTCAGACTAAACATGGATCAGGAGGTCTTTCCAAAAGTGGAATCTACCACAAGCACCTGGGAGTTGGAGGTTGGGTGGGACAGAGAAGGGAACAGTGTGATAACAATTGTTGTAAGTGATAATACTACCTAGAACTGAGTATTGAATACAGACAAAAAGATACACATGATAACCTCTAAATGTATGTATCCCAATCCACAGTGTGTAAGAGAAGGAAGCAAGACAGAGAGAGAGAGAGAGAGAGAGAGAGAGAGAGAGAGAGAGAAGAGATAAAGAACTCTCCATAGAGGCAGGCTAGGGGAGAGGGGAGGGAATGGGCGACATTGGTGGTGGGAAATGGGCACTGGTGGAGGGATTGGTGCTGAAACAATGTATGACCGAAACCCAGACATAAACATCTATGTAATTGTATATCTCACGGTGGTATAATAAAATATTTTAAATAAATAATAAATAACCAAATAAATAAATAAATAAACAGGTTAAATAAAAAAAAAGAATACATAAGGCAATGCTATGTGGCTACTTCCAATTTGATGCTCAGGACTGACCCCAGCCATGCTTGAGGACCACAGGTGATACCAGGGATTCAAACCAGGGTTGGTCACATATAAGGTTAAGTTCCTTACTTACTCCAAGTTCCTAGTCCTCTTTGCAGACTAGGTGTGGAGCCAGCCCTTAGAGTTAGCGAGCTCACTAGGAACCCCATTCTTTCTGTTTTTCCAATTAGGGGCCCCCAAAGTCTCAGTGAAACATATAGCAAGAAATTTACCATGACAGGGAAACTTTTTGGAAGGACTAAAGGACATCCCACTTCATCCTCCCTGGACTGTACCTGGGGATGAAGATGAAGCAGTTGACTGTTGTTGTGCAAACAAAGATACCTCCAGCAGTGAGTCCGTAGACTAGGTTGGGCCAGGAGTGCAAATATCTGGTGACCACGAACAGCAGGCCAGCAGCCAGCACCACAAGGTTGACCCCAGCCATGATGGTGAGAGACTGGTTCACGGGCGGCGAGCTGACATGGTCCGTGAGGCCCGCCAGGTAGGCCCCGTACAGGAGCAGCATGCCCTGGAGTGGAGAGAGAACCCAAGGCTCAGAGAAGTGGTACTACTGGTTCAGGGGCACAAAGCAATAAGGCTGGGACCCATTTCCTCATCTCAGCAGAGGGAGGAAAGAGTCCTGACTTTACAGCACTTTAGGGAGTATTTCCCTCTGAGCTTATGGGAAGAGCCTCAGAGTGGTTTTTCAGTGCTCACAAGCACTTAATGCTCTTTCATGCTCCTTCACCAATGCTTAGTTGATTGAAGGTCAGCAAATGAGTCATCAGCCAGGATTCTGCTGGGTCGAGACACTGGACAGGATGGTGTGGGCAGTGGGAACCCTACACAAAGGGCAAGGGGGCCATCCTGGTTCTCGACCCAGTGGACCATGTGGCAGCTGGAAGAGCCCTATGGTCTGCAGTCAAGTCCTGGCTGCAGCAGGCCAGCCCCGAGGAAGGGGCTCATTATTTTCTCTCTAATTTTCCTAAAGGCACCATCTGCTTGCCAAGCCCAGCACCTGCAAGACTGCATCTGCCTGGGGGTGAGGGGGGATTTGGCTGATTTACACAAAGGCTCTCCATAGGCTAGCAGCGACCTGTGCCAGCGGGTATTCATTGAAAAGAGAACAAAGGCAGGCTGGGACAGGGCTAACCGTGAGACAGGAGTGGAGCTGCCCGTGAAGTCTCGCACCCTTCCACCCTCCCATGCCACGCCCCTCCACCCCCCCACCCCCTTCCCGCACCCAAAGGAAAGAAGGTCCTGATTCTTTCTCTTTCCCTGTGATTATAAACCTGCACTTAAGCTTCTTATTTATGTACTGGAGAAAATAATTTAGCATCTTAAAGTGCTGCTTCTGCTAGAAGGAGCAACACCTAAACAGAAACCAAAGTCTTACTCCATAATATAGGATGTATGGATTCAACCTATGTCTGCCTGACTATGTACAAAATGCCACGGCAGGTAGAGGGAGGGAGCACTGCTATCAGGAGGGATCAGTCCTGGTCCTGATTTCAGAAATTCAGTCATGGGGAGACTGACAGCCAACACACAAACACGATAGATAGATAGATAGATAGATAGATAGATAGATAGATAGATAGATAGATAGATAGATAGATAGATAGATAGATAGATAGATAGATAGATAGATAGATAGATAGATAGATAGATAGATAGATAGATAGATAGATAGATAGATAGACAGACAGACAGATAGATAGACAGACAGATAGATCGATAGATGGATAGATCGATAGATGGATAGATCAATAGATCGATAGATCGATAGATCGATAGATCGATAGATCGATCGATAGATAGATAGATAGATAGATAGATAGATAGATAGATAGATAGATAGATAGATAGATAGATAGATAGATAGATAGATAGATAGATAGATAGATAGATAGATAGATAGATATAGATAGATAGATATTGCTTTTTTGGGTTACACCTGGCAATCCTCGGGGTTTATTCCTGGCTCTGCACTCAGGAATTACTCCTGGCGGTGCTTAGGGGACCATATGGGATGCTGGGGATCAAACACCTGGGTCAGCCACGTGTAAGGCAAACACTCTACCTTCTGTGCTATCGCTCCAGACCCCCAAGCACCATATTTGATAAAGCAGGCAGTGAAGATGTCAGGGGAAACGTGGGGTGAACAGAATCTGTAGGGACTTAGAGGGAAAATAAAGGTAATAGTGGGGTCAGGTATCCACAGGGTAACTGCCAGAGACCCTGGAATCACCTGAGCAGTTCAGGAACAGATTGAAAGAGAATTCTGGGAAGAGCTTGTTGTGCCTAAGGTGAAGGAGTCAGGATGGTTAAGATGCTCTCAGGGAGCCCCTAGTACCCAGAGCCAAAATAGGGCCTATGACTGTGGCTCCCCAGAATCTCCAGTGACTAGAAAACTTACAAGTCAGGGGGGAAAAGTGGGCCTTCAGTAGAGTTAGAGGAATCTTTTTTAATTTTAACTTCTTATTTTTATTAAACTACAATGGGATACATAGTTACACAAAGTTGTTCATGATTGGGTTTTGATCATACAATGTTTCAACACCCATACCTTCACCAGTGTACATATCCCACTACCAAAGTGCTCAGTTTCCCTCCTTCCATCCCCTACCCCCCAGTCTACCTTATGTCAGGCACTTTTCTTCTGTTTCTGTCTCTGTGTCTCTGTCTCTGTCTCTCTCCTCTCTCTCTCTGCTTTCGGACATTATGGTTTGCAGTACAGGTTTTGGTGAACATGGTGAAAGGTTATAGTATATATCCCTTTACCTCCTTTCAGCATTCAGTTCTTAACTAGAGCGATCATTTCCAACTATCATTGTCATAGTGGTTCCTTATCTATCCTAATTGCCCTTTCCCCCTGAATTGTAACAAGTTTTCAAACGCAGATATCCTCCTGTCCCTCATTTCTGGATAATAGTTTCATGCTATGCTTTTCATATCCCACAAATGAGTGTTATCATTCTATATCTGTCCCTCTCCTTCTGACCTATTTCACTCAGAATGATATTCTCCATGTCCATACATTTATAACCAAATTTTACATCATTTTTCCTGGTGGCTGCAAGTTGCACCTATTCCATTGTATAGATGTACCATAGTTAGAATAGTCTTCATAGTAATTTAATTGAAGATGAATGAAAAATTAATTACGTGGTTTTGAAATATTCAAATGTGACCTGAAACTATTCAATGTTTTAATTTTGATAACATGAAATAACATGAAGTACCTAATTCACAAAAGGGAAATTAGGTATTTATAAAGTCTCTACACATATATGAATTGTATGCATCTATGCTTTCTATATATAATGTGTGTATATGTAATAGATGTATGTATAATGTGTGTGTATATATATATATATATCACTTGATCACTTGATCACTTGAATCCCGTTATTCATCGATTTGCTCGAGCGGGCGCCAGTAACATTTCCATTGGAACCTATCACGTGCCAATGTAGCCCAATGGCATCTGGTTGATTCAGGAATATGAAGAACCTCAAACCGTTCCTTCAGGGTCTTTACAAGGAAGTCTGACCATCTTGTAGGTGGGGGGGCCACGTGATCTGTTGACATGACATCCCGTGGGATCCAGTCGGTAATGGCTCTAGTTCAGAGGTTGTCTCCAAATCGCATTACATGTCCAGCCCATCTGATTTTCGATGCCTTGGCAAACGAGACAGCGTCCCTGATTCTTGAATAGCGATGGAGGTCAGAACTCCGGATTCCTTCTCTCACTTGAGTGAGGCGTGATATTCCAAGCATAGCTCTTTCAATTCCTCTCTGGGAGACCCGAATAGCATTCTCATCCTGCTTTCATAGGGCCCAGGTCTCTGAGGCATATGTTAATGCAGGGAGAATGGTGGAGTCAAAGAGATGTGCCCGGAGCCGGAGGTTCTTTGTCCTTTTAGCTATTTCTTCGATGCCTTTGAAGGCATTCCATGCCGCTCTCTTCCTCCTGCGCAGCTCAGGTTTTAGGTTGTTCTTCATGTTGATTTCTCGACCTAGGTACACATAACTGCTGCATTCAGAGATGTTTGTTCCGTTGAGAGTGAATGGGGCCTCTGGAACTAGTTCATTCTTCATGAACATAGTTTTCTTTAGATCCAGCTGTAGACCTATCTTTCCACATTCCCAGTCAAAGTCAGCCAGCATTTGTGCCGCTTGGCTAATGTTTGGTGTTATTAGAACAATGTCATCAACGAAGCGGAGGTGGTGTAGTTGCCGACAATCTATCTTCACTCCCATTCCTTCCCATTCTAATTGTTGCATGATGTTCTCGAGGGTGGCGCTGAAGAGTTTTGGTGAAATGGTATCACCCTGTCGAACCCCTCTTTTCACATTAATGATCACTTCTTTGTAGAATGGTGAGATCCTGGTGGTGAATCCGTAATACAGCTCATGAAGGATCTTGATGTATTGGGTTTGAACACCCTGTTTGGCTAGGGCTTCGATGACTGCTTCAGTCTCCACAGAATCAAAGGCTTTCTGTAAATCAATGAACGTGAGACAGAGTGGCATCTTGTATTCCCTACAAACCTCAATGAGCTTGGTTACTGTGTGGATATGGTCGATTGTGCTGAGTCCTTTCTGGAAGGCTGCTTGCTCGCATGGTTGTCCTTCATCTAGTGTTCTGCTAATCCTGTTCAGGATGACTCGTGTAAACAGCTTGTAGATGACGGACAACAGGCAGATGGGGCGACAGCTGCTGATGTCGTGAATGTCTCCCTTCTTGAACAGAAGAACTGTTCTGCTGGTTTTCCATTGGGAGGGCACCTTGTATTCGGACAGGTAGCGTGTGAAGAGCCGAGCTAGTGTATTGATGAGTACCGATATATATATATATATATATATATATATATATATATATATATATATATATATATATATATATATATATATATATATATAAAATGCCCATGTGTCTTTTGTCTTCACTCCTGAGAAATGTAAATTAGGGGAAGTTCACGGGCCTGTATGTGGTGAGTTCAAGGGATTCTTGGAACATAATGTAGAGTTTTGGTTGGACCTGCCTCAGGAGCTGCTTATAGACTACAGAACCCAGGTGCTTATCAAGCAATATTTCCTCCTTTTATTTTCCTTAGCCTACAGGAAACAAAATAGAAATGGTACTGTTAAAAAGGCCAGGGATTCCAGCTATTTCTCCCTTAGGCTGGAGTGCCATGGGTACTGAAAGGATCACTGCCATGACTTCCGAACTTTGGCTAAACCTCAGATGTGGGACCTGCAGCTAAAGTGCTTGTGATATCACACAGCGGGGCATTCCTTGTGGCTACAACAGGTGCATCTTTCTGAAAGTCTGGTGTGGCCGAATGAAGGAAGAAGGCACTTTTCTTTGTACAGGTGCTTTACATTCTTAGTTAAACTAATTCTTAGGTATTTGATTTTCTGTGGACAATTGTAAATGGGATTGTTTTCTTAATATTTCTTTCTTTTCTTTCATTATTTGTATATAGGAAAGCCATTCACTTTTGGGTATTGATTTTGTACCCTGCCTATATCTATTGTTTCTAGGAGCTTTTCACCCAATACTCATCTGATAAGGGATTAATATCCATGAATAGCAGGCACTGGTAGAACTTTACAAGAAGAAAACAGCCAAACCCATCAAAAAATGGGGAGAAGAAATGAACAGAAACTTCCAAAAACAAGAAAATCAAATGGCGAAAGGCATATGAAAAAATGCACATCATCACTAATCATCAGAGAGATGCAAATCAAAACAACAATGAGATATTATCTCACACCACAGATACTGGCACATATCCAAAAGAGCAAGAACAACAAGTGCTGGCGTGGATAAGGGGATAAAGGGACTCTCATTCATTGTTGGTGGAATGTCAACTGGTACAACCTTTTTTGGAAAACAATACGGACATTCCTCCAAAAACTAGAAATTGAGCTCCAATTTGACACAGCCATACCACTCCTGAGAATATACCCTGAGAAGCCAAAAACTCACAGTAGAAACACCATCTCCACTTTTATTTTCATAGCAGCACTATTCACAATGCAGTCTTTTTTAATCCGGCCCAGGTATGCTGATCCAGAGACTCAGACATGGGGCAGAGCTGCTACTGGCTCTCCCTGTGCCCAGTTGCTCATGAGGCGCCCGGGAGGGATGGCAGGTTCTAGCCCTGGCCTGCCACCCCAGCAGAGCCTCGCAACAAGCCAGACGACTCCCCACTCCATGAGGCCCTCCATTTTCCTCATCTGGACTTCCCCCCTCGTCAGAACTCCACCCAGCAGACTAGCCTATTACAGCCCAGCTCATCGAGATCCACCCTGCAGCAGTCTATTTTTTTTCTGGCCCAGGTATGCTGATCCAGAGACTCACAGATGTGGGGCAGAGCTGCTACTGGCTCTCCCTGTGCCTAGCCGCTCATGACGTGCCCAGGAGGGATGGCAGGTTCTAGCCCTGGCCCGCCACCCCAGCAGAGCCTCGCAACAAGCCAGACGACTCCCTACTCCATGAGGCCCTCCATTTTCCTCATCCGACTTCCCCCTGGTCAAAATTCTACCCAGAAAACCAGCCTACCATAGCCCGGCTGCAAGGCTGCAAGCGGCTGCGTGGTTCATCAATAAATGCTGGATTTTGAGATGACTACAAGAGTATGCTATCCGCATGGCAGAGCCTGGCAAGCTACCCGTGTCGTATTTGATATGCTAAATACCAGTAACAATTATAGAACTCATTCCCATGACCTGATGAATGGTTTGAGACTCTTTATGTTCCTGGAGCAAGCAGATACCCTTGGGCTCTACTTGCATGAGACAGGTCATATGGAGATGTTACTGGTGCCTGCTTGAGCAAATCAATGATGAAGGGGAAGACAGTGATACAGTGATACTATTCACAATAGCAAGAATATGGAAACAACCAGTGTGCCCTAGAACTGATGACTGGATAAAGAAACTGTGGTACATCTACACAATGGAATACTATGCATTTGTTAGGAAAAAACAAAGTCATGAAATTTGTCTATAAATGGATGCACATGGAGAGGATAATACTGAGTGAAATTAGCCAGAGGGAAAAGGACAGATATAGAATGATTGCATTTATTTGCGTAGATATAAAAAAATAGTATGATACCAATATCCAAGGCCAGGCAAAACATTTATCAGGAGGTCTTATCTGTGGGTGGAATCTACCATAAGTGTGTGAGAGTCAGAGTTTAGGTAAGACAGAAATAAGGAACAGTGTACTAATAATTGTTCAAAATGATAATACCAACCTAGAACCGAGCATTGAATGCAGGTAAAGGAATATACATGATAACCTTTAAATGTATGTATTACCAGCCACATCATATAATAGATCATAGAGGCAGGCTTGGGGATGGGGGGATGGGAGAGGGATTCAGGGGACATTGGTGGTTGGAAATGGGCACTGGTGGAGGGATGGCTGTTGGAACACTGTATGACTGAAACCCAAACATGAACATCTTTGAAATTGTGTATCTCATGGTGGTATAATAAAAAAAAATTTTTTTTAAAAAGAGAAGGCATTTACACATTTCCACAGAAATAGTGATTCCATGAAAAAGCCTGAGGACAGAGGAAGGCAGATTTCTTTCTGACTGCAAAGTGACTTTGGAACTGAAATGTTCAAAATAATAATTTGGACTGAATTCCACGGAAGTTTGTCACTGTCTTGTACTTCCTGGACCTTGAAACATGAATATTTGGGCTAATGATAGCTTCTTTTGATACATAAACAATTATCAAACAATTATCAAAGAAACACACACAAAAAGCCATGAGGAAAATAAATCAAATTGAAGGGGAAAGCCAACTACTATGTGAGGAGGCAGGGCCTCAAGAAACTGGGAGGGACAATTGTTTGTCCAGGGAGGAAGCAAGGACATCATCATCATCATCATCATCATCATCATCATCATCATCATCTAAAAATTATATCTAACATGCCAGCAGAGATGCAGTCAAAATTCCTAGCATGTACTATTTCAACACTTAGAACAGTTATGAGAGGAAGTTATTATTGTCCCCATTTTATAGATAAGATAACAGAGGCTCAAGGAGATTAAATGAGGCACTGAGTTAGCTCCCAAGGAACTTAATCTAAATTCAAACCCTGCTCATAATATCCTACAGCTCACTTTCTTAACAAGAGAAACAAACTAGAGATCAAAAGCTTTTTACTTCCTGGTGTTTTCTCTTGGAAATATCTCTATTAAGTCAGAAGGAGAAAGACAAATACCGGATGATCTCCCTCATATGTGGAATATAGACAGACAAAGCAAGGCAAGAGACAAACATCTAATAAAAACAAACCGTAAGCTACAGACCTGAGGCTGTTGGCGTAAAAGGGCTTCACTGGGCTTTACCATACCCATAAAACATAAGCCTTTACAGTCTTGTAAACCAGTGTTACTCCATGAAATTTTAAAAATATCTTTTCATCAGAGATAAAGAGGAAGGATAGGGGAGGGGGAGGAATTGGGGCATTGGTGATGGGAAATGAGTACTGGTGGGGGATGGGTGCTGAAACACTGTATGACAAGAAACCAAACATGAACATCTTTGTCTATCTCACAGTTGTCGGGAGCCCTTCAGGGGTCCCCAACAGTGCCGGGAAGCCAGTTCCCTTCTACCTCCGGGCCGGAGGGGAATGGATGAAGACTCAGGAATCCGATGCAGTTTTAAAAGGGCTTTACTATCACAGGATCCAATATACAATACAAGAGCAGGGAAAACCTCCGGACTCTGGGTTCCCAGCTAGGCCCCAGCCAGGTGTAGGCCAAGATGGCTGCCACCACGTGTTGAGGCCCAACAGAGAATAGAGAGGATGGAGAAGCAAACGCCAAGGGAAGCCGAAATGGCAAAAAGGGGGAAAAAAAGAGAGAGCTTCTTTCTTCTTACAGCTTATTTTATAGCTAGAAATCCGCCCAAACTCTCCCCAGCCCAGCCCAGAATGGGCTGGGCTATCCAGAGATGAAAACAGGAAAATAGCCCTATAGAAATGTAGCAACTTCAGGAGACCATCTGGTTGTTTACAAGGACCCAGAGCTAATTAAAAGCCTCCTAGCAGAGCTGGGAGAAGCTATAAGCTAAATGTAACTTCCCCTGGCAGGAAGGATCAAATGCCCTCAGGTAATTTCTCCCAGGACCTCACCTAATATTTTGAGCCAAGATCTGCCTGGAATTGCCTTTTATAAGGTAGAGAAGGGGGTTTCTGAGATGGCATGTCTCTGTACCAAAGACTAATACTAATGCCAGTTAAATATTTCTCCAAGCCTTCACAAAAGTCTCGTCTACTTCACGGTAGTTTTGTATTTTAGTTGCCTTTAAGTTATCAGGGAGCCATGCTTGCTTGCTTGGAGGCAAACAGCATTTCTCTCTAGTCTAATTACTTAGAGATCCAATGTGGCCAGGCAAATATGCTGGTAAGATCTAGCTAGTCCCACGATGCTTGTGGTAGCATGAGAGAATATTTATACCAGCCAGTACAGAATACATGGTCAGATAAGACTGCCACATTCAGACTATCCCCCTATCTATGAAGTGACTGGCAGGAGGCAATCCAGGGCAGATGCAGAGGCCTAGGCTTTTAGGTGTCCTGCAATAACAGTGGTATAATAAAATATTAAAACAATCGTTTCATCAAAATACCATATACACATAGATAAAAATATACTTCCTGGGCCAGAAAGAAAGTACAGGGGTTTAGGGATTAAGGTGCCAAGGGACTTGCCTTGCATGCAGCTGACCCCAGTTCAATCCCCTGTACAGCATATAGCTGCCTGAACTCACCAGGAGAGACCCCTGAGCAAAGCATCAGGACTAAGTCCCTAAGCACTGATAGATATGGCCCAATGCCCCCACCCACCCTAATCCAATCCAAAAGAAGATACTTCCCCTTCCAGACCTAACCACTTAAAAACAGTCACTAGAACACTTCCTTAGTGGTGAAATTAATAAAGTCTATTTTCATTTCTACGACACTTCACTCAGCAGTGTGTCAGCCAGGGATCTTAGTCCTGACACTCATCATGTAGCTACTGTCAAAGACTTGAATCACCTTAAGCAGTGAATGGCTACCTCAGGATCCTCAGAGCCAGACTATCTGTTTGCCAAGTTGAAAATCAGCAGACCAGGACGCTGGTTCCTCTCCATTAGCAGCCTTTGTAGCTATCTGCGTCTTCTGGAAATGATGTTTATTTTTGCCATCTAACAGACAAATGAGTCTACTGATGGGACAGTCAGGGCAGTAGATGTGACACAGGGAGCTGGAACTACTGTAAAGACAACCTGGGCATCACTGTCTATCTTAGGCCAGTCCTGCTTCCAGCCAATAGATGTAGGCAGCAGGATACTTTGATACAAATCTTCAAGACAGACATAAATAAGATGTACCATGATCAGTATGATACTAGTGAAATGAGTCATAGGGAGAGGTACTAACATAAAATGATTGCACTTATTAGCAGGATATAAACAAAACAAAATATAGAATGACAATAATACCCAAAGAGTAGAAACAAGGGCCAGGAGAACTGATCCTTAGTAGGAAGCTTGTCACAAAGCAGGATGGGGTGCACAGTTAGAACAGAGGACTGTTAAGACAATGATAATTGGAAATGATCATCTGGACAAGAAATGAGTGCTGAAAGGCGCTAAAGTGATATGCAGAATACTGTTTCAGTAATAGTATTGCAAACCACAGGGTATAAATGTGAGAGAGAAGAGAGAGAGGGAAAGAAAGTGTCTGTCACAAAGGCAGGCTTTGCGAGCCGGTTGGAGGAGTTGGGCAGGAAGGAAACTGGGGACATTTTTGGCAGGAAATGTGCTCTGGTGAAGCGATGCGTGTTGGGACACTGTATCACTGAAGCTCAATCATGAGCAACCTTGTACTGTGTATTTCATGGTGATTCAATTAAAAATTTAAAAAAATTAAAGATGGTTATAAGTGAATTCAAGAGACAAATTAAGCTGGATGGAATATCTTTTCATAATTCCCCTACAGGGAGTTGGGAAAGAAAATTGTATTTTTAAGTTAATGTCAAAGACACAATATAAGAATTCTTTATGATATGAGAGATCTAAATTAGGGTATCCAAAGAGTTTGGAAGATGATTTTTCCAAACAAATAAAAAAGTAGAGAAATAATAAGGATCACTGTATCACTGTATCACTGTCTTTCCATAGCTCATCGATTTGCTCAAGCGGGCACCAGGAGCATCTCCATACGTCCTGTTGCAAGCAAGTGTAGCCCAAGGGCATCTGCTTGCTCCAGTGACAGGAAGAACCTCAAACCATTCTTTAGGTCATGGAATTGAGGTCCATAATTGTACTAGTTTTTGGTTCTAAACATCAATAAGCATCTCTGCTTTCAATATTCTTTGCAAATCACCTCATTAATTCCTATAACCCTCTCTTCATATTCAATTCATCTTGTTGGTGACAGAAAGACCATAGCACAAGGTTGTGGTTACCAACCTTGCATCCCAAAGCGAGAGCAATCCAGACATCGGGGTATTGGGAAGCGCAGAAGTGTGTGCTGGTCAGAGAGCAGGACACGCCTCTCCTCGTCACCTAAGAGGGACAGAGAATCAGGACTGAGGGAACCCACAATTAACCAAAAATATGCAGTAAATCTCTGCCCACATCCTGGAGCAGATGCTACTTTAGAGCATATGATTTTCCCCTTGATATGTAAAAGCTATAACATTGAAAAATTCTATTATAATCTAAATAAAAATGATCATGAGTTGAATGAAAATATGATAAAACTAAAATGTAGATACGTGGTGGCAACAGGATTTATTCCTGCTATGTGCTTAGCAATGAATCAATTGGTGCATCAGTAAAATGACACATTATTTCTCATGATGTTCTTGTTATTTGATAGCAATGAAAACATTGTCTATTAAACCTGCAACATTAGGATTTTACCGTATTCTTCACATCCTTGAGATAATAAGATAGTGCCCCATTTATTGATTATTATTTACCAGGTACAGATGAGCCATCTACTGTACTGTTTCATTAAATCTTTAGCACAACCCTAATACTGCAGTAGTATTATCCCATTTTATCTAAGAGTCTTAGAGAGTTTTTCAAGGTTTTATGTGGCTGGTAAGTGGTAGGGCTGGGATCTGAGCCAGATTTGGCTCTTGACAGTACCTTTCCCTCTCAATAATTAGAAAATAGATAACTGTCAGGCAGATCCCAGTGTGCAGACCCCAATGTAGAGGCTGCTGGAAGATCCGTGGGAGAGGAGGCACAGTGGGCACGAGGCATGTGTGCAGGAAGGGACAGGGCACTCACTGACTATAGCTCCTGACTCCATCTGCTTTATGTTATTTCTTTTTCTGCTGGACAATGAACATAATATGTATGCTACTGGGAAAACAACCTGTGTGACACTGAAGTTAGTCCCCCTCGTGCAAGAATCTAATTATCAAGCAATTAAGTTCCTCACCATCATACTGACACCAAGAATCTGGAGGCAGTGGATGGGATCAATTAGTACCCACACCACGAGAAGGATCACGTCAGCTATCACCAGAGCCGCCACCAACTTCAGTAGCTGCAGGTCTTTTATTATCTGCAAAAGAGTCAAGGACATGTTTTGTTTTGTTTTGTTTTTTAGCTCACTGACAATATGACACTAGAGTTAAGAGTCTACCATGCATTTTGAGTTACATGCTCCTGGGTATACCCTTCCTACCAAACTTTCAAATCCAATAGTCAAAGATGAAACTGAAATCAAATATGTGCAGTAATTTCTGCATCCGTATCATTATAATCACCACTAAACACTCTCATTTATCTTTCCTATACTATGCCTTTCCCAAAAAGCATTCAGGGGTCTCACAAATTAAATACTGTCAGTTTTTTTGGACGTTAAAGCAACACCTAGCACTGTTTAGGTACTACTCCTGCATCAGTTTTCAGAGGTTGTTCCCAATGGTGGTTGGGGTACCAGAAGGTGCTGAAGATCAAGTCTGGGCCTCCCTGCATGCAAAGCATTCAAGCATGTGCTCATCTCACTGAAGTATCTCTCTGGGCCAGTATTGTTATTTCTGAGTACAGAGAGAGATATGCAAGTTTTCATATAAACCACTAATAACCATTAACTTAGACTTGAACATTGAGGGTAGTGGATGAGAGTCACGATCTTCCCGTTAATCATCTTCATTAAGCATATTAAACATTTAATTTAATATAAAATTGTGTTACTTTTATGACAATAAAAACAAAAATTTTAAACGTATTTCAATAGGATGAAATATTGAAAAGTTTAAAAAAATGAAGATATAATAAAAATAAGACTACAAGCATTAGGAACTATCGCAGAAGTATGAATCTGAGTTTTTGTTAACCAATAAGAAGTTACATGATCCATGATGTTTGTAACAGGAAAATAAATCACATACTTAATCAAAATGCTCAAAACAGTGAAAAAAGATAAACATTTAAAACAATCAGAGAAAAAAGAAACATGTTTAGTGAACCAAAAGCAAGGAAGAAATTAGGTTTCTCTTCAATGATATGGCCAAGTGAAAAGACAAGTAGATGTAAGTCTTCAAAGTGCTGAAAGTGAAAAAGAAACCTCAGTCTAGAATTCTATATCCAGCAAAAGAAGTCTTCCAAATATAAACATGATGTGATGATTTTTCAGATAACCAAAAGCTGATCAAATTCAATCTTTAGTCTACTCACACAGGATGTCTGATATCTTTCAGGCAAAAAGGAAATGTTACCTCATGAAAATATAAACCTATATAGGAAATAAAGACCTATGAAAATGTTAATTTTATGGAAAAATGTTACTGATTTATATTTAAAAGATAACATAATTTGAACAAAATAATTATAGTGTGTGGTTTATAAAGTATGTACAGGTACAAATAAGAGGGCAGGAGAACAAATATAAGGGTTAGGGTGCTTGCCTTGCACATATCTGACTCAGGTTTGATCCCTAGCACTACATATATTCCCCTGAGACCCACTTGGAGTGATCCCCAATCACAGAGCCAGGAGTAAGCCCTCAGCACCACTGGGTGTAGCTTCTAAAATAAAACAAGCAAATAAGCCAACACAAACTCTGAATAGGAAGTACTGTAGTTAATGTACTGTTAATGTCAATTATACACAAACTCCACAAAAAAAAACAGAAAAGGAAAAAATAATTCCTGATTCATTCTAGAAGGCCAGCACTACCTTGATATCAAAATCAGATAAAGGATTTTATAAAAAATCACTGAAAATAATCCATTACAAACATATATAGAACATAATCCATTACAAACATATATACAGGGGCTAGGAAAACAGCAAGAGTCATGGACATATGCTTTGCATGCCTGGGACCCTTAATTGAGCTCAGCACAACAGGACATTACAGTGCCCGTTAGGTGTAGCCTGAAGACCCTCAAGCAACACTGGGTGACTCTGTGGTCTGCAGGGGCCAGCACTGCATCGTCAAGACTTAGGATTGAACCATCTGGCCTGGTTAGCTAGTATTGCTGGGAGTTCTCTGAATGCTGGTAGGGGGCCCTCCCTGAAAGAAAAGAAATATATGCTTGAGAAATAAGATGTTACTTAAATGAATCCAACAACATCTGAAAATAATGTACCATGGTTAATTAGAGGTTGTCATAAGAATGAAAGGCTGGGTTCAAATTCTAAAATTAATTAAGGCAATTCATAATACAAACAAATTAAAAAAGAAAATATATGCTCATGTCAATAGACACAGAGAAAGCACAACAAAAATCTGATATTAATTCTTTATAAAATTTTTGATTCTCCCTGGGGTGTGTGGCTGGCCGCCGGGCGCCTGGAGCCATGGTAGAGCCCCAGGTCTTTGAGTAAAATGAGTGTGTGTTTTTGTGGGAATGTCCTTAGCTAAACAGCATCCACACATTAAAAAGACAAACTCGTCTAATTTGCTGCTATCTAAATAAAACTGGGAAGTGAAATCAGACAGGAGACATACAAAGTGATCTCTCTCTTGTGTGGAGCATAAAGCACAGAACGGGATAATAAGTGATGCAAAGCAGCAGAACCTAAAAACTGGTCTTCAGGACAGCGCTCATCACAGCAGTGAGATCTGGAAGGTAAGAAAAGGGTGTTAAGGTGAAGGGTGAATGTGGCTGAGAGAGGATCTGAGGACCATGGTGGAGGGGATGGGCACACTGGTGGGCATGTGTGGTGGTGGGTGTTGTACTCATGAAACATCCTTGTACACAGTACTGTACAATTTTGCAACACTGACAGTATAGTGACTAAAATAAAATTTAAAATACAAAAAATAAAAAATGGGGGCAAGTATAATTAGCATCATCCTTAGTTTTGACAGACTGAATTGTTTCCTAATAAGATCAATAACAATTGTCTTTTCTCAGAATTAGGATTGTCTTATCTCAGACAACCCCTAATTCTGTCTTATTGTCTTTTTTTTTTGGCTTTTTGCATCACACCCGGCAATGCTCAGGGGTTTCTCCTGGCTCTGCACTCAGGAATTACTCCTGGCGGTGCTTGGGGACCATATGGGATGCCGGGGATCGAACCGGGCCTGCATGGGCCAGCCGCATGCAAGGCAAACGCCCCTACCTGCTGGGCTATTGCTCCGGCCCCTGTCTTATTGTCTTATCTCATTGTCTTATCTCAGAATTTGGATTGAACCTATAATTGTTCTTCTAGTCAGTACCATTGTATAAAAGATTGGGAAAAACCTGTCTATTTACACATAATATGATCATCTAGGTAGAAATCTGATGGAATTTGTAAAAAAGTTTGAGAACTAAGTAGTAAGGTTACAGCATACAAGATTAGGATACAAAATAAAATTTATTTATTAGCAACAAAAAATGGAATGTGAAATAAATAATATGCTTAGTAGAAAAATATAAAATACTTAAAAGCAAATCTAAAAAGTGAAAAAAGACGTATACTGAGAAATTAAATATGAGCTAAATAAACAGAGAAATACATTAAGTTCATGGGCTAAAATACAAAGCAGGTTAAAAAGTCACTCTTGTCTACAGAAGCAAACATTGCAATAAAAAATTCAGTAGAATGTTTTCAGAAATTAGCAAAAGGATCCAAATATTTAAATGAAAGTTCAAACGACTTAGGTTATTCAAAGCAGCTTTGAAAAAGAACAAAATTAGAGAATCAATACACCATGATTAAATAATTTTACATAAAGCATATAGTAATCTCCTGGGAATATACACTATTGTCCCTAAAACACAATGCAGAAAAGGCTTCTGTACTCCTGTGTTCATTGCAGAACTATTCACAATAGCCAAATCTGCAAACAACCCAATGCCCAGGAACAGACAAGTGGATATAGACGCTTTGGTACATCAGCACAACGGAATACTATGCAACTGTTAGAAAAAAAATAAAGTCATGAAATTCATTGATCCATGAATGGACATGGAGAGTATCAACTGAGTGAGAGGGGAAAGGGACACACATAGAATGATCACACTTGTGCGATATAAATAAATATAGGACAATAATACCCAAAGACAATAGAAACAAAGGCTAGGAGGACTGCGTCCTTAGTAGAAAGCTTGCCATTATAGGTGAAAGGTGGTTAGGTCAGAGAAGGGACCACTAGGACAACAATAATGGGAAATGATCACTCTGAACAAGAACTGAATCAAAAGAGGTGAAGTGGTATGCACTCAAGGCTGGAGTGATAGTACAGCAGGTAGGATATTTGCTTTGCAAGTGGCCAAACTGGGTTTGGTTCCGGCATCCCATATGGTTCCCCAAGCCCTCAAGGATTGATCCCTGAGCACAGAGCCAGGAAAAAGCCCTGAGTATTCACTACCCCCAAGAAAAAGTGATATGCATGATACCCTTTCCATAAGAGTACTGCAAGCCACAGTGCATAAAGGAAAAAGAACAAAAAAGTAAAGTATCATCCACAAGGGTCAATTGGGGGCAGGAGGGAAAGTGGGAACATTGGTACAGGGAAAGGAACACTGGTGAAGGGACGGTGCTCTAACTGTATGACAGAAATTCAATCATGAGCAACTCTGTAACTTTGTATCTAACCGTGATTTGATAAATTTAAACAATTTTTAAAAACTTATAGCAATCAAGATAATATTTTATGTCAAAATAAACAACTCCACAATGATACAGAGTGGAGTCTAGAAGTAAGCCCACATATCTATGAACAACTGACACTCAAAAAAGGTACAAAAGTCATTATATACAGAGAGAACAAATGGTGAGACAACAATTGGCTATCTGTAAAAAAGAGAGAGATGATTCATACATTGTATCATATGCCAAAATTAACTCAAAATGGATCACAAGTCAAATTGAGAAATATGAAACTTAAAACTTCTAGAAGCAAACAATAGACATAAGTTTGGCTGGGCTTGGTAACACAAATTCTTAAATCTAATACCCAGAACATAATCCATAAAGAATAGATTGTTAAATAGGACTTCATCAAAATTTGCAACATCTTCTCTTTGAAATACTCGATTAAACAAATGTACCAAAAAGCTATGCTGGAAAAAATCTTTGCAAATCAGATGTATACTAAAGAACTTGTATAAGGAAATCATATGACTTAAATATTAAATAAATATCTGAAGTAGACATTGAGCAAAGAAGATATATGAATGACCAAAGAAGATATAAGCATGAAGAAAGATGCTTAACAAAGGGTAAGGGATCATACAGGAAAGAGAATATTTGTGTTTTAACAAAGGTGTATGTGAGAACATCTATAGACTCTGGGTATGTTCATGGTACATCATTCTTCATGGGTGTAGACATGTCCAAATGTATCAGATCATATGCTTCAAATACATACAGCCTCAATAAAGCATTTTTAAGGAACTATTCTAGAGGTCTGGATGAACTTCTTGTCTTTAGGCAATCTTCTTCATATGGATGATTATTCAATTCACAGCTCGGCTTTTGAGAAATGAGTACCATTACTCAATAATATCAGCTCAAAAATAAATTCATCATTCCAGCTCCAACTTGGAAGGGCAGGGCTTAGAGCTAGTAAGTCTGGTGTTTAGACTTTGAAGTTTGGGGAGATTTATATCAGGGAACCTAATAAAATGGGAGGATCTGGTTAGGGTGACAGGATGTTAGATATGGTAGCCACAGAGCCTTTGCGGTTGATTTTTCATGTGCTAAATGTTTATTATCTGTCTTGTTCATTGCTTCTTAGAGCAGGGAATGGTCTTCTAATGGAACAGAACTGCAGTCCAGGGAGAGAAATAACCAACTCCTTGTTACAGCTTCTCTGTAATCCCTGTCCCTTTCCCCCTCCCTCCACTTTCTGCTCGCACTATGCCAAGCAGCTGTCTTTCTGGGCTTCTGGCCAAGATCTGGCACCTTTCCACTGCTTCCAGATCTTGGACCGCTCAGGCCTAGGGCTTGGGGTCCATATAATGAAATGATGTTCAAACACTGTCTCACAATAACACTGACATACAGTCTTCATGATCTGGGGATTTATGAGGCTCCCTCCAAGGGTTGAAGTGAAGAGCAGGAACTTTAGATGGTTAACAGACCCAGACCCAGGAACCTGGCAGAAGCTCCGCTAGTTTTTAATCCATAGGGCAGTAGTTGTGTGCAATCAAGAGGACACGTTGCTGCCTACCTACCTCTTTTGTCGGGACTCTCTGGGTAAACACCTTGTAGAGTCGCCAGCTCTTCCCCAGAATGGGGCCAAACACAAGAGAGGTCCCAATGCACAGCATGGACAGTCTTACCTACAGATGGAAAGGGACAGCGACAAGAGTCATGAGAACCAAGGTTGGCGCTACACATTCTCTGATCTGTCACACCTCAGATCACAGAGGGCCTGGAGCACAAAGGGAACCTCACTCAGAGTTCCAGCAATCTGAAAGTGCCTGCATCAAGGAGAAAAATGAACACCACCCACAGAAATAACTGACCTTAAAAACATCATCAAAACCTAGGGACTGAGAAGACACTCATGGGCTAGAGAGTGCCATCCCGGTATACATAGGGCTCTGGGTTTGATCAGACCCTAGGAACTGAGGAGATGCTCATGGGCTAGAGTGCCGTCCCAGCATGCACAGGGCTCTGGGTTTGATCCAAGCACTGCAGAGTCCCCCTAGCACTGCTGGATGTTTCTGTGGCTCTGCAAAAAGCAAAGCAGAGCATATACAAATCCAAACATCAACATCAAGATTTTAGACTTCACCTACCTGAATGAGAGTTTCCATGGAGCTTCCCACCAAAGCATCTTGATCTTGAATCCCAAAAGAGGTAAGCACTACTGTAAGTCAGACAACTTCCCAGCAAAGTTACAATGTTCAGGTTGGGACTGGACATCTTTACAATCCTACGGGGAAGCAGAAAGAGAAATAATTAGTGACCACCATTAGCTTGGGAGGGGACAGTTTCCCCACCTGCTTAATTGCTGTGGGAACCTCAGTGGCAAGGTCCTCTGGGAAACACCAATGCCACAGCCCTGAAAAATTTGGTTTATTCAAACTAATTTTCCAAAAAGAACTAAGTGGCAGCTTTGGAAAGAAGATTGACAGTCTAAAAACAGTTGGTATCAGAGCAGAGTTAGACTCCTGTAGAGTTTATGGTTGCGAAGAGACTGCTGCGTGTCGCCTGCCAAATAAATAACTCTGAGGCAGATACTGTGGAGATAATGCAAAGGACTTCAGTGCATTTCCCGCATATGAGAGACCCAGGTTTGATCCCCAGCACATTGTTCCCCCTACCCTCACCCACACCCCAAAAACCCCAGGTGTGTGTGGTACAAAAAACAAAGAAAGAAACAAGAGATACAGTTTAGACATTTTAGAAATAAGATGATCTATTGGCAATTTCCTCATGAAGCCCTTGATCAGGTTTTATGCCCCACACATATATCTGTCTTCGTCACTGATAGGGAAGCTTTTATCTTAATTCCTTTCTGACCCATGCTATTTGAATACCACTGAACAATTCGATCTCCTATCAAGTAGTTCAGTATTGCATGGAATCCTGATTTAAAATCCTCACCTCCCTGATTTGTGAACACTAGTTATTTTTGACAATCTTATCCCAGAAATGAATGCAAGTTTAACTTGCCAATTATGTTATGCACTTATATACTTGCATATATATATATATATATATATATATATATATATATATTGGCATATATATATATATAGGTCTAAGGAGAAGAGGCTGGGGTCTCCTCCTGGTGAGAGCTGGGCCTGATGGTTCCAGGTCTTAAGTCTAGTGATACCCGTGTCCACCAAGACACTTGACAGTGCCAGGAGAGACATGTGGTGCCAGGAACTGAGCCTGGGCCTCACACAGGTTTTGCAGTGCTCTGCTCCTCTGAAGAATATCCCCAGCCCTTATGTTCATTTTGTTACTTGTCCTAAACTATTATACAAAACTTGTTGACAAGAAGAAAAATGAATGGAAGATGATTGACATATTTTGTTCGACCAGGATAACACCTGCAAAGTCACTGAAAGGTAAGTGATTTCCAGTTCAGCAGGTGAACTACATGTGCATGGAGAATGTCTTTACTAGCTTGACAGAAATACAACCAGCAATTCCATTTAAGATTTTCTGAACAGAAAGATGAAGCCTACATATACTGAACATTTTAATCAACCACAAATACATAATTTTTACCAAGTATAAGGCCGGTTTCATCTAGATTAAGTGTGTTCCATTTATGAAGAGAAAAAGCCTAGGCTAAATTACTGGCAGTCAGAAACAAAGTGAGATTTTAAAGAAGATTCTATAGCTGTCTTCTCTCCCTCTGATATATTGATTGTCAGTGGAAAGTGACACTTTCTGCTTTCCTGATTTTTCTATTCGTAAGTAAGGTCTTGATATATGATTAAATATCTGTCTATATCTGCATCATTGTATCACTGTCTTCCTGTTCATCATCGATTTGCTCGAGTGGGCACCAGTAACATCTCCATATGTCCTGTCTCATGCTAGTAGAGCCCAAGGGCATCTTCTTGCTCCAGGAACATAAAGAGCCTCAAACTATTACAGCAGGTCATAGGAATGAGGTGTATAATGGTTACTGGTATTTGGCATATCAAATACGACACGGGAGGCTTGCCAGGTTCTGCCGTGCGGGTAGCATACTCTTGTAGTCATCTCTAAATCCAGCATTTAGTGATGAACTGCACGCCGCTTGTGGCCGTGTGAGCCAGGCTGTAATAGGCTCTTCTGCTGGGTGGAGTTCTGACGAGAGGTAAGTCTGGATATGGAAAATGGCAGCCCTCATGGAGTGGGGGTTCTTCTGGCTTGTTGCGAGGCTCTGCTGGGGTGGCGGGCCAGGGCTAGAACCAGCCATCCCTCCCTGGCGCCTCGTGAGTGGCTGGACATAGGGAGAGCCAGCAGCAGCCCTGCCCCATGTCTGTGAGTCTCTGGATCAGCATACCTGGGCCAGACTTGAAAAAGACTGCTGCAGAGTGGGTCCAATGAGCCGGGCTGTAACAGGTTTTTCTGCTGGGTGGAGTTCTAATGAGAGGTAAGTTTGGATGTGGAAAATGGCGGCCCCTCATGGAGTGGGGGTCACCTGGCTTATTGCAAGGCTCTGCTAGGGTGGTGGGCCAGGGCTAGAACCCTCCATCCCTCCTGGGTGCCTCGTGAGTGGCTGGGCACAGGGAGAGCCAGCAGCAGCCCTGCCCCATGTCTGTGTGTCTCTATATCTGCATAATGTGAATAATCCTGAATTATCATTTCAATAGTCTTTAATGAATTCAAATGTATGACACCTACTGGGTCACATCTTTGATGCTTTAAAAGCCTTTATCCAATATTGGTTTCCAAACTTGGAGGTTTTTTATATTTGAAGTTATGGAGAACTAACTGTGCATTTTGTTGCTTCTCAATTTTCTCAAGAAAATTAAGGACTGAATTTGGAAACATGGCTTATGAATGTTGCATGTTCTTTTCCACTTAGTGTGTGACTAACAGAAAACTTTCCTAAGATGTTTTTTAGGAATTATCTCAGGCCATGTACACTTCCTAAAGTGTACATGAGTTAGATATAATTAGAATCACTGAGCTTAACCATACCCCAAACCAAGTAAGAACATATTTCCCAAAAAAAGTTTTAACAAAACAGCTTCACTGTATCACTGTCTTCCGTTCATCATCGATTTGCTCGAGCAGGCCCCAGTAACATCTTCATATGTCCTGTCTCATGCTAGTAGAGCCCAAGGGCATCTGCTTGCTCCAGAAACATAAAGAGCCTCAATCCATTCCGGAATGAGGTCTATAATTGTTACTGGTATTTGGCATATCAAATACAACACGGGTAGCTTGCCAGGCTTTGCCGTGCAGGTAGCATACTCTTGTAGTCATCTCTAAGTCCAGCATTTATTGATGAACCGCAAGGCTGCTTGCAGCCGCGGCGAGCCGGGCTGTGATAGGCTGGTCTGCTGGGTGGAGTTCTGATGAGAGAGAAGTCCGGGTGTGGAAAATGGAGGCCCTCATGAAGGGGGGGTCGTCCTGGCTTGTTGCAAGGCTCTGCTGGGGTGGCGGGCCAGGGCTAGAACCTGCCATCCCTCCTGGGCGCCTTGTGAGTGGCTGGGCACAGGGAGAGCAAGTAGCAGCTCTGCCCCATGTCTGTGAGTCTCTGCCCCATGTTTGTAATATAATATATAATATATATTATATACATTATATATTATATATATCTATCTATATATATAGATAGATAGATAGATATACATATATATGCTTTGGCATTTTGGGGCCACACCCAGTGATGCTCAGGGCCTTACTCCTGGCTCTGTGTTCAGGAAGCATTCCTAGTGGTGCTTGGGGACTATATAGGATGGTGGGGATTGAACCTGCGTTGCCTGCATGCAAGGCAAATGCCCCTACCTACTGTGCTATCACTCTGGCCCTGACCCCACTTTCAAGTGCCTAAAAAACCCCATGTGGTAAAAAATTCATTGGATTTGATTTTCAATTCACTGTTTGGGATTTTTTTTTTGGTGGGGGAGAGAAAGGTGGGGGATTGGCAGGTTGTAGCATTCAGGGTTTACTCCTGACTCTGTGCTCAGGGATCACTCTTGGTGGTACTTGAGGGACCATATGCTGGGTTAGAAATTGAACCTGGGTAAGCTCTGTGCAAGGCAAGCACCTTACTTGCTGTACAGACTCTCAAGCCACTGTTTTGATCCATTTTACAACAGGGTTTAAAAATCTACCTCAAGAAAAAAAAAAAGAAAGAAAAATTTATCTCATCTTGGTATGTACAGTCTTATAAATGTATCTGGTATGACTCACCAATATGACTGGTCTGCTATCTTATTTATTATGTATTAGGAGAAAGATCTAAACCCAATTCCAAGTCTGTATAATCCAAACTAATATTTGTGTGCACTATAATCATTTGTATTCAAACTGTGTTTCATAATAGAAAGCAGAAAGGCCTGTTTCTTCCTCTCCTTCTGGATATTAAGAGACCATCCTAGGACATTTATTGCCCTTCAGCCTCCAGATTTTTTGACTATTTCAGTCCAATGATTTAACTTTATTCTGCTTTCAGATTTTATTCTACATATAATTTTTCATGAAATCCTAATGCCTCTATTCTTGAAATACACCCAGAATGCAAATACTCATCGCCTCTGATGCTTACCCTACTCTATTTCTCCCCCTGTATATCTCATTGCCTCCTACCTGGTCCTCCTGCCTTGATTCTGGAACCTCCACAGTCTATTTTCAACGTAGACATTAAAGGAACACATTTTTGGAGGGGTTTGGTTTTTGGGCCATACTCAGTGATGCTAAGGGTTTACTGCTGGCTCTGCACTCAAGGATCACTCCTAGTGGGGTGTGGGGAGCCCAGTTGGCCACATGTAAGAAAACACAGTGGGTCTTACCCACTGTATTATTGCTTGGCCCCAGAAACACATTTTAAGATTAATCAGAAACTCTCACATTTCTGCTCAAAACCCTGTAATGTTCTACACTGTCTGCTTTTGCATCAAGGCAGATGAATACTGGGAGAATTTTTGTACAACCTTGCAGATTGTTGCCACCAAGATCAATATCTCCCACATCAGCCAGCCAAGCCTTCAGTACACTAATCAATTTTTTAAATTTGTTATATCAGTTTTTTTTGCTTTCATTTTTTCCCTCATTAGGAACCCCTCACACTGTGGGGAACTCAGGATCACCTTGGCACATGCTTAACTCCAAGGATTCAGCTCAGGAGCTCATGCTTGTTTGGGCCCTTACAAAGACACTCATGTATCTTCCATACCTTTTCACTTTTTCTGTTTTGGGGTCATACCCAGAGATGTTTGGGGAACCTACAGTGCTGGGGATTGAGCTGTGGCTCCTGTGCATCAAACATATACTCCAGCCCTTTCAGCCACCTTCCCAGGAACTTTTATACTTAGGATCCCTAATGGCAGCAGGGTTCCAGGATCATTTCAATGCACAGTCACCAGAGCTTGAACTTAAGAACTTACACCTGTTGTAAACACACCTTAGGCCATTAATCCATCTTATGGGTTCTTTAACAATTTCCTTATGAGTGATTCACCTCAAAAAAATTTTGTATGGAACAATAAACCCCCAAGGATAGCTAAAACAATCCTCGGGAAAAAGAAGATGGGAGGCATCACCTTTCCCAACTTCAAACTGTACTACAAGGCAGTAGTAATTAAAATAGCATGGTATTGGAATAAAAACAGGCCTGTGGACCTTCTGGAATAGAATTGAGTATCCTGACACCCAATCTCAAACACATGATCATTTAATCTTTGATAAAGGTGCAACAAGTCTAAAATGGAGTAAGGGAAAGCCTCTTCAACAAGTGGTGTTGGGAAAACTGGGCAGCGACATGTAAAAAAATGAATTTGGACCTGTGTCTAACACCATGCACAAAAATCAGATCAAAATGGATTAAAGATCTCAATATCAGACTTGAATCCATAAAGTGCATTGAAGAAAATATAGGAAAAACCCTCCACAACATTGAAGCTAAAGGCATCTTCAAAGGTGAAACATTACTAACAAAGCAACTAGAAGAAAAGATAAACATATGGGACTACATGAAACTAAAAAGCTTCTGCACCTCAAAAGAAACAGTGACTAAGATACAAAAGCAGTCCACAGAATGGGAAAAGAATATTCACCCAATACCCATCTGATAAGGGGTTAATATCCAGGATATATCAGGCACTGGTAGAACTTTACAAGAAGAAAACAAACAACCCCATCAAAAAACGGGGAGAAGAAATGAACAGAAACTTCAGCAAGGAAGAAATTCGAATGGCCAAAAAACATATGAAAAAATGCTCATCATCACTAATCATCAGAGAGATGCAAATCAAAACAACAATGAGATACCACTTTACACCACAGAGACTGGCACATATTCAAAAGAGCAAGAACAACAAGTGCTGGGCGTGGATGTGGGGGAAAGGGGACACTCATCCATTGTTGGTGGGAATGCCCGGCTGGTACAGCCTTTCTGGGAAAACAATATGGACATTCCTCCAAAGACTAGAAATTGAACTCCCATTTGACCCAGCCATACCACTTCTGGGAATCTACTCTGGGAAACCAAAAATACGCAGCGGAAACACCATCCCTACTTTTATGTTCATAACAGCATTATTCACAATAGCCAGAATCTGGAAGCAACCAGAGTGCCCGAAAATCGATGACTGGATAAAGAAGCTTTGGTACATCTACACAATGGAATACTATGCAGCTGTTAGGAAAAATGAAGTTATAAAATTTTGCCTATAAATGGATGGACATGGAGAAGATTATGTTGGGCGAAATTAGCCGGAAGGAGAGAGACAGATACAGAATGACTGCATTTATCTGCATAAAATAAATATATATGTACATATTATGGTACCAATATCCAAGGTCAAGTGAAACATATATCAGGAGTTCTTTTCAAAGGTGGAAATTATCACAAACATGTGAGAGTCAGAGGCTAGGTAAGACAGAAAATGGAACAGTGTGCTAACAATTGTCGAGGGTGCTGATGCCAACCTAGAACTGAGCATTCAATAGAGGCAAAAAGATACACACGACAACCCTTTAATGTATGTCTGTAATCCATAGTCTGGAGGGGAAGGAAAAGAGAAAGAGAGAGAAATGGAAAGAAATAAAGAACCTGCCATGGAGGAGGGCTGGGGAGGGGGAGAGGAACCGGGGACGTTGGTGATGGGAGATGGGCACTGGTGGCGGGATGGGTGCTGGAACACTGTATGACCAAAACCCAAATATGAACTTTTTAATTGTATATCTTTGTAATTGTAAAAATAAAAAATTAAAAAAAAACAAAGGCACATATCTGCCCGATGCTGCCTCGACCCAGCCCTAGCATCCTCTCCTGCATCCTAGTAATGTTTAGGGTTTTATACATTACAATGATCATGTAATACTACCTGCTTTTGGTCTTGATCCCATTATACATTTTATATTCTTCACAGGCCAGACACTTTCT
>JAJIBD010006104.1:0-44252 GCA_021461705.1 Cryptotis parvus
ATTGGTGCATTTAGACCATTGACATTGAGAGAGATTATTGTCATTGGATTTTGTGCCATCTTTCTTTTTGTGTTTGTTGTGCTTATGGGTTTGGTCGCATTATAGTAGACCCTTCAGTCCCTCTTTTAAAGTTGGTTTTGAGTCCATGAAGTTCCTGAGTTGTTGCTTATCCATCAAGTTGTGTATCTTTCCCTCATATCTGAATGTGAGCCTGGCCGGATAAAGAATTCGTGGTGAAGCCTGCAGTTCATTGAGCCTTTTCACAATATCCCACCATTGTTTTCGGGCTCGGAGTGTTTCATCAGAGAAGTCTGTTGTAAATCTTAGAGATGTTCCTTTGTATGTGATTTCCTTCTTTGATTTTGCTGCTTTCAGTATTCTATCCCTATCTATAGTTTTTGTCATTTTTATTAAGATGTGTCTTGGAGTATTCTTGTTGGGGTTTCTTTTAGCTGGTATCCTACGGGCCTCTTGGATCTTGAGGCAAGCATTCTTTAGTTCCGGGAACTTTTCAGCAATCATAGCTTTGACAGTTTCTTCTTCATCAGGGTTTTCTTCTTGCCCTTCTGGGACCCCCAATGATCCGTATGTTGTTTCTTCTGGCTTCATCCCGATTATCTCTTGTTGTCTGTTCGGTAATTGTGAGCCTTTTTTTCTATCTTCTGGTGTTGTGTAGAGAAACTTTGGAACTCGTCTTCGAGATCACTAATTCTTTCTTCAGTAGCTATTATTCTGCTATGATGGCCTTCCACTGTGTTTTTTATTTCATTTACCTCATTTTTAATATCTGTCATTTCACTTTGAATTTTCCTCACTTCTTCTTTCATGTCCTCTTGTATTTTATTGATTTTGCATTCCATTGCTTCTTTGAATTCCTTTTGAATCCTTAACAGTTCTTTCTGAAATTCTTTTCAGAGAGGTTATACAACTCATTAGTATTGCTAGACTCAACTGGACCAGTGACTTCACTCACAGAGCTTGATGGAATTTTGCTTTTGCTTTACCATTATGACTATTGTAGGTTGCAAATGTGAGTTCTTGGGTGACTAGAGAGTACAGTTAGTAGGTGTCTGGTCTGTTTGCAGAGTTTGGGTGGGTGGTGGCAAGGAGGTAGGAACCAAGGTTCACTGGTACCTCATGCAAGGTAGCTAGTAAGAGGGTCGCGCTGGATGTGCTAGCGCCTCCGCGGTTTTGAGTTTTGGGATGTTCCCAGAAGAGCAGGGCCCAAGGGTCGGTCCAGGGTGAAACCAAGGCAGTTTGCCTTGGTTCCCATTGATGGAGTTTTCGCTCTTCCCTGGGGCAGCTTGGGGTCCGGGGAGACGCAAGAATCACACACACACACACACACACACACACACACACACACACACACACACCTGTGGGGCAGAGTGGAGGCGTTTCCGGAAGCGCAGGGCCCAAGCAAGGGTCGGTCCGGGGTGAAACCAAGGCAGTTTGCCTTGGTTTCCGTTGATGGAGTTTCTGCTCTTCCCTTGGACAGCTTGGGGTCCAGCGGAGATGCAAGAATCACACACACACCTGTGGGGAGAGTGGAGGCATTCCCGGAAGCGCCTGGATTTACCTTATTTTATTTTGCTTAGTTACTCAAGGTAAACCATTAGATTATAAATTATATTTACATATTAATTATAATTAAGTGGCATTCATAAAGTTTCGGCATGTTTGTTTTCTGTATCTTGTTGGTTCTAGGATCAAATATAAAAACAATGAAAGTAATGACAGAAAGCAGAGTCACATTTCAGATATTACATTCTGTGATCTCTTGTTAGCTAAATAGTCATTTTCCACATTGACCATATGGGTACAAAACAGTCTAGGGAATATTGAGTTCTAGAAAAGGAAATATTAGAAACGTTCTTCCTTTTCCAACTTTATTTAAAAAAATTTCCCATCAGTTTTATTTTGCTGAGAAGAAAGAAAATTCATTTAGGCTCTAGGATCATGGGCTGAGCTGGATAAATTTCATAGTCCAACAGGGGCAGAGAGCTGTAAGGGTACATCTATATTGTTGAACATATCTGTGCATACCTCACACACACACACACACACACACACACACACACACACACATATATATATATATATATATATATATATATGCATTTGTAAGTTCTAGTGTTCTTAGATGTATGCTTATAAACCAGATGGGCAAAACATTAGACAGTGATTTCGCCTTTGAGGTACTAATGGAAAACGTTACTTATTCAGCTTTTGGTTTGAATTTTTTAGGACAACATTCACATAGATTCTTTTATTTACATATTTTTTCTGCTCTTCTCTCATTATGCTTTTAAACCTTTACATGAAAATGCAAGTACTATGCATAGTTTGGATGACTTTTTAAAATACTGAAATATGCTTGCTCAACAATTCAGAATGTTTTTGAGACAATTTTTGTGATATTCTTAATAACAAAAGAGTGTCTTCCAGAATTAATATTTATAGAAGAATAAAGAAAAACAGTTCCACAATCTTCTGCAATAAATAGTTTAGTACTTTCCTATCATTTTAATAGTAAAAATTTGTTTACAAGCAGATTTTCATGTAGGACTACAAGAATTAAGTCAATTGTGTTCTGTCTGGAACCCGATATCCATTGGAATACATTTTGAAAATCACTGCTATAGTAATTTAAAATCTTTTGTTGATTCACCCATAATAACAGATTGTTGCAGGCCAGACAAAATTATTCTGGCTTCCTGTCGAACAGATTTAATTGAATAACACATTTAATTGAATGCCAAGATTATATTGGCTTACCTTGAGATACAAGAATAGACTTATATTGTTGTTTCACTGTCTTTGAAATTGCCATGTATTATATTGCATGACTTGTTATGTATAGGAGCCTGATATTTATGTTTCCAGATTTACTTTAAAAAGAGTTTATTTATATCTAATGGCTCCTAAGATAATATGACTTCTTACTTCTCTGGAAAGAATATTGACCTATTTCTGCTTCTAGAAAACATAACTAAGACTTGGTTTGCTTATAGGAACCTATGCAGTCTGCTATAAACACATCTTTAATACTTTTCTGTTTGCAGGCTTTCAAATCATCTGTGAAGTAATTTCAATATATCACTTAAATTTTTAGAGTAACTTTCTGATGTTTCCAGGTACAACACCCTGAGTCTTAAAATATGAATATGTAGGTAAGTATGTGTGTGTGAAAGCTGTCTTTTGTGCCAACATAGATGGATCTGGAAAGTGTAATGCATGCTAATAAGTCAGGAGGAAAAGGCAATTATCAGGTGGTTTGACTTGTATGTAAGAGATAAAGAAGCAAAGCAAGGAAACAGAGAAAAGCCAATAGAAAACAAGCCTCAGATTCAGAACACAGAACTGGCTTTGCCAGAGGAGGAAGGACAGGCAGGCACAAAAGAAGGTCCAAGGGATGAGGGTGGCAGAACTTAAGGACTCTAATGGCGGAGGCAGTGCCACAAGTCATTTTAAATTAGTGTGGAAACTGCCTTTAATAGTATTCAACAATATATTGGGCCGGAGCGATAGCCCAGCAGGTAGGGTGCTTGCCTTGCCTGCGGCCGGCCCCATGCCGCCCGGGTTCAATCCCCAGCATCCCACATGGTCTCCTGAGCACTCCCAGGACTAATTCCTGAGTGTAGAGCCAGGAGAAACCCCTGAGCATTGTCAGGTGTGACCCCCAAAAAAAAGTATTCAAGAATATAAATGAATGTAACCTAATAAAAAAATTTTTTATGTGAAAGTAAGAAATTCTTTCACCCACGAAAAAAGAAAAATTTGAAATATTAATTATTATAATATCTGGCAATAACATAAAAGTGCTCATGAGATATGTTTAAATTTTATTATCTATTTATCTATTTATTTTTATTGAACCACCATGAGATACACAGTTACAAAGCTGTTCATGGTTGGGTTTACATCATACAGTGTTCCAACACTCACCCCTCAACCCCTCCACCAGTGCACATTTCCCACCACCAGTGTGCCCAGTTTCTCTTCTTCCACCCCCACCAGCTTCTATTGTGTTTTAAGTTTTAAAATATGACTTCATATATATCGGGAGGTCTTGTCAAAGGTGGAAATTATCACAAACGTGTGGGAGTCAGAGTTTAGGAAACACAGAAAATGGAACAGGGTGCTAATAATAGTCGAGGGTACTAATGCCAACCTAGAACTGAGCATGAAATAGAGGCAAAAGGATTCACATGACAACCTTTTAATGTATGTTCTGTAATCCATAGTCTGGAAGGGAAGGAAAAGAGAAAGAGAGAGAAAGGCAAAAGAAATAAAGAGCCTGCCATGAAGCAGGGCTGGGGAAGGGGGGAGGGAACCGGGGATGTTGGTGGTGGGAGATGGGCACTGGTGGAGGGACGGGTGCTGAAACACTGTATGACCAAAACCCAAACATGAACTTTTTTAATTGTATATCTTTTTATTTGTATATCTCACGGTGGTATAATAAAATACTTAAAAAAAAGAAAAAAATAAAATATGACTTCAATGACATTTTATTTTACATTGTAATATGCTATGACTATATAAAGTTACAATATTTCCAAATAAACTGAAAGCAAATAGAAATTTATTTTGTGTATTCTATAAGGAACAATGGAATCTATTCTTGCTATAAAAAGAATTAACCACCTTTTTCAGCACCATTTTGGATTAAACCCATAATTCTATTCATATGTTAATATTTTGTCATTTGTCAAAATGTAGGCATGATTTGCCAATATCTATGCTTTGTTTTCACCTTTGAAAACTAATTCTATTTTTTTTAAAGACAAAGTGCGACAGAAAAATATCTTATTTTGCTAAACCTCATGGCAGCAAGGTTTTCTATGTTCTGGTGCCAATGAGAGTAAGCAAGATGATTGAATGGACTACTTGGAAAAGATGATTAAAAACACCCTTTTAGGAAACATACTCAGAATAAAGAAACTGTTATTTTGCTCTTTTGCTTTTCTTTTTCATTCTGACCTACAGTGTGACAAAAGCAATGGTGTTCAAGCAAATATCTTGAACTGAAATATATATATAGGCTAGAAATCAACTATGCAAGAGTCCAGGTAGAAATTACACAATGAATTACACCATAAATGATGACACCATGGAATTACTTCCTCTGTTCTTAATTGTCTACTACTATGTATTATCTGTAAAATACAACAAATAAGTATCTTTTCTGTCTAAACCTCTACTATCTTTGCTATCTTTATGCTTTGTTTTTTTTTTCATTTCCTAGTTTCTGAACTTCCATCTGTTCAACCGTTAGACTAGAATAAAAATTTTTAATGAAAATCTTACTGTCTGACTTTTCCATAAATTTATTTTTATTGTTTTAGCTCCTTCCTTCCTTCCTTCCTTCCTTCCTTCCTTCCTTCCTTCCTTCCTTCCCTTCCTTCCTTCCTTCCTTCCTTCCTTCCTTCCTTCCTTCCTTCCTTCCTTCCTTCCTTCCTTCTTCCTTCCTTCCTTCCTTCCTTCCTTCCTTCCTTCCTTCCTTCCTTCCTTCTTCCTTCCTTCCTTCCTTCCTTCCTTCCTTCCTTCCTTCCTTCCTTCCTTCCTTCCTTCCTTCCTTCCTTCCTTCTGCCTTCCTGCCTTCCTGCCTTTCTCTGTTTACCTGCCTTCTCATTTACTCTTGCCTTTCTTCCTTTTGCCACCTGCGTCTCTACTCCTGGCTCTGCACTCATTCCTTCTGGCGGTCTCTTACCATATTGGTTCTGGGACCCGGGCCAGCGCAGGCTGCAAGCCTACTGGTCTACTCTTGGTTTTGAACTCAGGAATCTTGGCCATGCTCCAGGGACTATTTGGAGCACCAGGGATCAAATCTAAATCCATATTTAAGCCCATTTTTAAAAGATTTATAGATGCTATTTATTTTATTGGTCACAAAAACTAGAATATTTTCTGAAATTTAGTGTAATTAATATGATAATTCCTATGGCATTTTTCACAGAAATAGAACAAAATAAAATTTATATTGAATCATCAAAATTTTAAATAACCTAAGTGATGTTGACAAAAAACAAAGCTGGAAACATTATGCTTCTTGTTCTCAAAGTATACTACAAAGCTATAGTAATCAAAGCAGTATGGATTAGTCTATAAACAGACACATAAATAAAGGAAAGAGAATTGAAAGTACAGAAATAAGTCCTCATATATATTATTATTTCACAAAGGAGCCAGAAATACTCTGTGGGGAAAAGACTCTTTTCAGATATGGGATAAAGAAGCTGCATGATCACAGATGAAACAATCTTATACCACTCATAAAAATTAACTCAAAATGGATTGAAGACTTAAAAATAGGTTGAAACTATTCAAATCCTAGAAGAAAACATAGCCAAAAGTTTTTAGACATTGTTTTTGGCAACAGTTTATTTCTTAGCTATGACACCAAATGCATAAATAACAAAAGCAAAAAAACAAAACAAGCTAAAAAAGAAACCCAAGAAAATGGAACTTCATCAACTTAAGCTCTTAGTAGCTAAAAAAAGCAGCAAAATGAAGATGCAACTTGCAGAATGGGATAAAATACTTGCAAGTCTTCTATTTGATGAGATTAATTTCCAAGCAAGTCTTCTATTTTATAATATTAACATAAAAATATCTGTTTTTTATACCAATCAGCCTCTATGGAAAGCAGATGGTGACATATTTTTAAGTAAGAATTAGAACTCTCATAAGACCTAGCAAGTCCTTTTCATGGCATCTTCTCCCCAAAAACAAAGCAATAATTTGAAAATATGTGTATGCCTATCTTCTCTGTAGCACTTTAAATAATAGTGAGGGTTTAGAAACACCCTAATTATCCAATGACACTGATTATATATATTTATATATATATGTAAAAATATATATATGGATGCACACACACAATGAGTGGCTGACAGCAGTATGTAAGATGAAATCAAGTAATTCTCAAAGTAGATGGAAGTGGAGTCCATTATGTTAAATAAATTAAGCTAGAGGGAGAAAACAATATAGGATTTATTCACTCATTTGTGGAATATAGAGAAAAATCAAGGAAAATACAATATAGAACTATTACAAACCTTTGGTCTTGTATTACATAATTGGTCACTAAGGTTTGGGTATGTAAAGACCAGAGTAGAAGTGGCACAGAGGAAATGGGATAGGGTCTTGGTTATTTTTTGTGGTACGCAGTAAAATTGTACATGGGCACATATACTTTCATACTGCATTAACAATTATACCTAAAGACAATAAAATTAAGTAAAAAAACAAAACACTTTATTTGTTTAGATTTTGGGGTCACACCTGGCTCTGTTAAGGGATTATCCCTGATTTTTGCTCAGGAATCACTCCTGGCAGGCTGGCAGAATTGGGAAGCCATGTTGGAAATGGGGGGGAACCAACCCTATTTAGACATGTGTAAGACATGTTCCCCTACCCACTGTACTATAGCTCTGGCCCTAATAGTTTTCTAAAACTTGTTATCTTTGAAACACCACACTTTAAACTTATAAATTGCTTCACCAAAAATAACCATAGGCAGAAAACTGAAAAGAAAAAATTGATTCTAATCAATTGAGTATCTAACATATCCAATACTAGTTGTATATCTATAAATGTTACAGGGAAGCTACTATATTATAATTGACTTTTCATTGAGACACACTTACTCATACCTTAATGTTGGATGACAGGCTTAACTAGTTTTGGAACTTTGCTGTTTTACCTACTCACAGCTTAATCTACTTACATGCTCTTAAGCCAAGGTTCATTCTAATGAGATCTCTCTTCTATATAAACACTGATAGAGGGTGAAGCAGTTACAGAAATCACCTTAACTCTGAATAACTTCTGACTTGTTATACATCTACTAAGACTTCTATGTTATCTAGATTGGGCACAGCTCCTCTTTATACCCACTGCACCCAGCGTGACACAGTTAGAATTTACCAGGAGACTTCCACCCTGGCTATGTTGAGACTATCTTTAAGATTATAGGAAGAATCATACTAGTTTGCCCTCATGCAGGCAAGTGTGACCATTTCAGTAAATGGTGAATAAGATACTCAGAATCACCCTGGTGCAGATAATAAACAAGAAGAACCTTGTGGGTACCCTCTAGAATACATGAAGCCCATGAAATTAAGATGTATTACTTTATACCAGCCCCCACTCCTCTCTCTCTCTCTTTCCTCTCTCCAGTGTTTTACCCATAAGAGATAATCTCAGAAGAAGGGATTAGTCCTCGGCATAATCCTTTGTGTGGCATCACCCTTCTACAAGCTGTTTAGGGTTCTTTGTTGACAGGACTCTCCCTGTCACAGATAGGATTACTTTGGTGTATATAAGGGGAATGACTTGAGACCCCTTCCCCCTATTTTCCTTCTCCTTCTTTTGGGTAGGACTCCTCTTGGGTGAAATCCTCTCTATTTGGGCTCTCTTGTATGGTCTAAGTTCTGACCAGAGCTAGAGTTCTTTCATTGTACTGGATTGCTGTGGAAGAGCTTTTGTACTACTAAAAGCCTTTTAGGAACTGCGCCGGACTTGTGAGTTTTCATCCATTCCCTGTCAGCCTCGGAGGTAGAAGAGAACTTCTGTCCTGATACTATCAGGGTCCCCGGAGGCCTCCCGACACCTTAACATTCATTGTATTTTTTTTTTTTGTTTTTGGGGTCACCTGGTAATGCTCAGGAATTACACCTGGCTCTTCACTCGGGTATCATTCCTTTAGTGCTTGGGGACAATATAGGGTGCTAGGTTCCAACCCAGGTTGGGTCACTTGCAAGGCAAACACCCTACCCACTTCTTTCAGAGTATTTTTGATACTTTGAATTCTAGTTTTATATCCAATTGTAGAAGCACTCCATTTTCTCTATGTATTTCTGAGTATTTCTTGAAACTTTTAGGAATGTTTTTATTTCTTATGGTTTTATGAAAGTTTGGGGGTGGAATTTTTGGCAACACACTTAACTCTCCCATTTCTCCCTCTAAAGTTAGCCAAAAATGAATAGAATCCACACATTTCACTAAAGTAAATATATTTCAACCAAAAAATATTTTGCATATTGGCTTGACTTAAGATTCAAGTGCAAGATATGATTTTATCTTATTTTATTTTTCTTCCAGTAGACTTTCTAGAACAAAGTATTCTTAATCTAGATGGTGGTGTTCACTTGAGAGATTCTATGAAGCAAAGTTGAAAGAATGTATAGGTGAATAATGACAATCACTGCTGAGAACAGCATATATGATCAATGGACCAATGACTACTAGATCTACATACTAATAGGAAAACATAAAAATGATTTGTTGAGTTGGTGTGTTGGATGACAAGGCGTTGGGATCTTTGCTATTTAATCTACTTACAGTTTAACTATTTTGTTATTAAACCAGGGTTCATGCTAGTGAAATTTCTCTTCTGTGTAAACACTGATGGAGAGTGTGGCAGTTACAGAAGTCACCTTGACTCTGAATAACTTCTAACTTCTACTAAGACTTCCATGTTATCTAGATTGGGCACAGCTCCTCTTTTTACATACTGCACCCAGCATGGGACAGTTAGAATTTACCAGGAGACTTCCACCCTGGCTATGTTGAGACTATCTTTAAGATTATAGGAAGGATCATAATAGTTTGCCCTCACACAGGCAAGTGTGATCCTTTCAGTATACGGTGAAGAAGATACTCAGAATCACCCTGGTGCAGATAATAAACAAGAACATTGTGGGTACCATCTAGATTATATGATCACTTGATCACTTGAATCCTGTTATTCATCGATTTGCTCTGAGCAGGCACCAGCAACATTTCCATTGGACCCTATCATGTGCCAATGTAGCCCAATGGCATCTGGTTGGTTCAGGAATATGAAGAGCCTCAAACCGTTCCTTTCAGGGTCTTGACAAGGAAGTTTGACCATCTTGTAGGTGGGCGGCCACGTGAACTTTTGACATCCCGTGGACCATCAGTAATAGCTCTAGTCCAGCAGGTTGTCTCCAAATCGCATTACATGTCCAGCCCATCTGATTTTTCGATGCCTTGGCAACCGAGACAGCATCCCTGATTCTGGAATAGCAACGGAGATCAGAACTCCGGATTCCTTCTCTCACTTGAGTGAGGCGTGATACTCCAAGCATAGCTCTTTCGAGTCCTCTCTGGGAGACCCAAATAGCATTCTCATCCTGCTTTCATAGGGCCCAGGTCTCTGAGGCATATGTTAATGCAGGGAGAACAGTGGAGTCCAAGAGATGTGCCCGGAGCTGGAGGTTCTTTGTCCTTTTAGCTATTTCTTCGATGCCTTTGGAGGCATTCCATGCCGCTCTCTTCCTCCTGGGCAGCTCAGGTTTTAGGTCGTTCATCATGTTGATTTCTCGACCTAGGTACACATAACTGCTGCATTCAGAGATGTTTGTTCCATTGAGAGTGAATGGGGCCTCTGGAACTAGTTCATTTTTCATAAATATGGTTTTCTTTAGATTCAGCTGTAGACCTATCTTTCCACATTCTCGGTCAAAGACAGCCAGCATTTGTGCCGCTTGGCTAATATTTGGTGTTATTAGAATGATGTCATCAGCGAAGTAGCGGTGGTGTAGTTGTGGACAGTCTATCTTCACTCCCATTCCTTCCCATTCTAATTGTCGCATGATGTTCTCAAGGGTGGCGCTGAAGAGTTTTGGTGAAATGGTATCACCCTGTCGAACCCCTCCTTTGACATCAATGGTCACTTCTTTGTAGAATGGTGAGATCCTGGTGGTGAATCCGTAATACAGCTCATGAAGGATCTTGATATATTGGGTTTGAACACCCTATTTGGCTAGGGCTTTGATGACTGCTTCAGTCTCCACAGAATCAAAGGTTTTCTGTAAATCAATGAACCTGAGACAGAGCGGCATCTTGTACTCCCTACAAACCTCAATGAGCTTGGTTACTGTGTGGATATGGTTGATTGTGCTGAATCCTTTCCGGAAGCCTGCTTGCTCGCATGGTTGTCCTTCATCTAGTATTCTGCTAATCCTGTTCAGGATGACTCATGTAAACAGCTTGTAGATGATGGACAACAGGCAGATGGGGCGATAGTTGCCAATGTCCTGAACGTATCCCTTCTTGAACAGTAGAACTGTCCTGCTGGTTTTCCATTGGGAGGGCACCTTGCAATCGGACAGGTAGCGTGTGAAGAGCCGAGCTAGTGTATTGATGAGTACCGATGGCAGATTCGTCAGGTGTTGGGGTCTGACTTTGTCTGGGCCTGGTGCTGTTCCCTTAAGATGTATTACTTTATACCAGCTCTCTCTGTCTGTCTCTCTCTTTCCCCTTTCTCTCTCTAGTGTTTTCATAAGAGGTAATCTCAGAAGCGATTAGTTCTTGGCGTAATCCTTTGTTTATACTTGTAATAGGGTGTGACTCCACCTTTCTACACTCTGTTTAGGGATTTTGTTGACAGGACCCTCCCCATCAACAGATAGGATTACTTTGGCATATATAAGGGGACCGACTTGAGGCACTTGCACCTTTTTTCCCTTTTTCCTGATCCTTCTTTTGGGTAGGTCTCCCTCTCGGGGGCTTATATTCTCTCTCTTTGGTGGGAGACTTGGGCTCTCTCTAGTATGGTATAAGTTCTGACCAGAGCTAGAGTTTGTTCATTATATTGGATTGCAGTGGTAGAGCTTTTGTACTATTAAAAGCCTTTTGGAACTGCACTGGACTCATGAGTTTTCATCCATTCCCTTGGTGGCCTCGGAGTTAGAAGAGAACTTTTGTCCTGACACTGTCGGGCGACCCCCAGTGGCTCCCTGATAGTGTGGCAGTTACAGGAGTAATTTTGACTCTGAATCAGTAACTTCTGAAATATTATTATCGCTACTATGATTTCAATGTTATCTAGACTAGACATAATTCATCTTAAGACCCACTAGTTCAAGCACAGGACAGTTAAGGATTTACCAGCAGACCATTCCCCTGGCTACATGAGACTTCCATTTCATTTATTTGTTTGTTTGCTTATTTATTTATTTAAATATTTTTCCTCTGTATATTTATTTTTTAAGTTTAGTTAAACACTATGATTTACAGAGTACATAGCTTTTTGCGATGCAGTTGTTAGAAAGACTCATTTCAGCACCAATCCCACCACCAGTGGGTTTCCAGAACACAGTGATTCTCTACTGTTAAGCCAGGACTCACCACCACTGCATGCATGGAAAACACCTTCACATGTATCTCATACATACTTCACATGTATCTCAATCTCTATTTGAATTTGTCCTATGCACACACTGAACAATCTATTCTCTACTGCTCTTTGGGGCCACTTCTCTAAACACAGTTGGCGAATATAGTCTTAGACAAAACTCATTGGAGATTCTTAACTCATTGTGCCATCTGAGTCCACTGTATAGGAAATTTTGGGGATATTACCATAGACCACACATTGTGTCCACACATTTGGGTTTCTATGAGATGTGATGGGATACATGTTAGATGAGTATGCCAGGTTTTGAGATATTGCGCAAGCACTTTGCACCCACGCATCATGGGGGCCGGGCTGTGTCCAGCTGTGGAGTCCAGACCTTTAGGATGACTGTGATTATGTTGCACAAGGTTTTCTGGCATCTGAGAGTCTGTCGCAGGGACAGGCCAGGGCCAGAACCGGCACCCCTTCCAGGACGCCCCATCAGCCTAGCACAGGGCATGCAGGCAGAAACTCCGCCTGCGCCTGAGTACCTGGTTTCTGGCTGACAGCATTAGCAACAGTTCTGGGCGCGGTCACCAGGCCTTTGTGGAGGGGACCGAGGTTGGGGGAGAAGGCGCCCAGCTTCAGCTCCCTGGAAAGCCTGGTGAACTTAGTCTCAAGACTACCATTAAGATCAAAGGAAGGATCATACCAGTTTGCTCTCAAGCAGGCAAGCATGACCCTTTCAGTAAACAGAGGACAGGATATTCAGAATCACCTTGGTGTAGAACAGAAAACAAACAAGTCTTGTGGGTACCATCTAGATTTCATGAAACCCATGAAATTATGATGTTTCTTCCCTTGAATATACATTATGTCTTTATACCAGCCCTTTCTCCAGTGTTTTAACCTAAGAAATAATCTCAGAGAAAGGTACTAGTATCTGGCATAATCATTTGTTTAGAAACAAGTGTGGCACCACCCTAGTGTGGCACCACCTACATTGATACCTAGAAACTGATTGGTTGATCTTTGTTGACATTACCTTCCCTGAAGATAGGATTACTTTTGGATATATAAGGGGACTGACTTAGGGTACATCATCCACTTTGGTGGGAGACTTGAGTCCAAGTGAAACGCCGAAGTTCTGACCACGAGCTAGAGATCTGGGGACTCCCATACAATTGGATTGTAGTGACAGAGCTTGTTTTAGTAAAAGTATTTTGGAATTGTGCTGGACTCCTGAGTTTTCATCCATTTCCCTCTGGCCTTAGAGGTAGAAGAAACTTGTTTCTTGATATTGTTGGGGACCCCATTGGCTCCCTGACATCTGTGTTTGTTGAAAGTTGGAAAGTGTAACTTTCTTGATATCTCTGTTTTGAGGGACATACTTATAATGACAATAAATACAAAAACTTTAATCAAATAATAGCCTATAAACAGCAACAAAAGGTTTAAAGAATTATTCACCATACTAAATGTTTTTATAAAAATGGCAAGGCTGGCATGACTTAAAAATCAATATATATCAACTACAACCACAGGTAAAAAAAAAAGAAAAATAATGTCAATTATAGAAAATGTCTTTGGCAAAATCCAACATCCATTTACAAAAAGCTTCCATAGGGGCCAGAGAAATAGTACAATGTGTTGAGCATTTGCCTTGCATAGAGTTCACCTGGTTTCCATCCCTGTCACTTTATAAGGTCCCTCAAACCCCACCAGAAATAATTCCTGAGTGGAGAACCAGGAGTAAGCCCTGAACACCACTGGTTATGGCCCCCAAAACCCTCCTAAAACAAGCAAACAAAAAAACTCAAAGCTTAAAGAATATTAGGAATAGATAGAAATTGCCTCAACTTCATAAAGGACATCTGCAACATATTTACAGGTAACATCATACATAATGGTAGTAAAATGGATATTTTATACTTTAAATTGATAAGGCGAGGATGTACCTCTAATGATTTCTATTTAATGTAGTACTAAAAGTCTTTATGGTATAGAAAAGAAAAAAAGAAATAAAAGTTATACATCACTTGATCACTTGATCACTTGACATCCTGTTATTCATCGATTTGCTTGAGCAGGTGCCAGTAACATTTCCATTTGACCCTTTCACTTGCCAGTGTAGCCATTGCCATCTGGTTGCTTCTGGAATCTGAAGAGTCTCAAACCTTTCATTCAGGGTCTTCGCAAGAAGTCTGACCATCTTGTAGGTGGCCGGCGACGTGATCTTTTGACATCCCGTGGGATCCAGTTGGTAACGGCTCTAGTACAGCGGTCATCTCCAAATTGCATTACATATCCAGCATATCTGACTTTTGATGCCTTGGCAAACGAGACAGCAACCCTGACTCTGAATCGTCAACGGAGGTGGGAACTCCGATTCCTTCTCTCACTTGAGTGAGGCGTGATATTCCAAGCATAGCTCTTTTGATTCCTCTTTGGAGACCCGAATAGTGTTCTCATTTACAAGCTGTTCACTCGAGTCATCCTGAACAGGATTGGCAGAACATTAGATGAAGGACAACAATGCGAGCAAGCTGGCTTCCGAAAAGATTCAGCAAAATTGATCATATTCGCACGGTAATCAAGCTTCATTGAGGTTTGCAGGGAGTTCAAGATGCCGCTCTGTCTCATGTTCCTTGATTTAAAGAAAGCCTTTGAATCTATTGAGACAGAAGCGGTCATTGAAGCCCTAATCAAACAGGGCGTTCAAACCCAATACATCAAGATCCTTCGTGAGTTGTATTACAGATTCACCACCAGGATCTCACCATTCGACAAGGAAGCGATCATAGATGTCAAAAGAGAGTTTGGCAGGGAGATACCATTTCTCTGAAACTCTTCAGCACCACCCTCGAGAACATCATGTGACAATTAGAATGGGAAGGAGTAAGAGTGATGATAGACAGTCAGCAACTACACCACCTCCGCTTCGCTGATGACATCGTTCTATAATACTAAACATTAGCCAAGCAGGACAAATGCTGGCTGACTTCGACCGAGAATATGGAAAGATAGATCTACAGCTGAATCTAAAGAAAACCATTTTTATGAAAAATGAACTAGTTCCAGAGGCCCCATTCACTCTCAACAGAACAAACATCTCTGAATGCAGAGTTATGTGTACCTAGGTTGAGAAGTCAACATGATGATTGACCTAAAACCTGAACTGCGCAGAAGGAAGAGAGCGGCATGGAATGCCTTCAAGAGCATCGAAGAAATAGTTAAAAGGACAAAGAACCTCCGACTCTGGGCACATCTCTTCAACTACACGGTTTTTCGTGCACTAACATATGCCTCAGAGACCTGGGCCCTACAAAAGCAGGATGAGATGAAAAATTATACATATGTGGAGAAAAATGGCATAGTATTTGCTTGAAGTTGACATACGTAGGAGATCTAAAACAATGACAATTTTCTGAAATAAGTAGGCAGTTATAGCAAAATTGTTCCACAAAGTTAATATACATTCCTTAGCTTTCCTAATGAATCATCTATGAACAGAATTTGAAATTAAAAATACAAAATTCATCCAAAATAAGTTAAGAAAACCACCATAAAATCTCACAATAAGGTACAATATGGAAGAGGAGAAAATTCCAAATAAACAGGTTGAGGGGTATTTTATATTCATATTAGGAATTTGAAGGATTGTTATCAATTATAGTTGGCAAAAACCAAGCAGGCATTGTGAATGCTTTTCCTGGCTTCTGCTGCATTGGCCAATATTGCTTCTCTTCTCTCTTTAAGGTCTTCCTATATCACTTCTCTGCACTGTTTTGCGAGCCTGGACGTTAGCATATGGTAGCCCGAGGCTTGTGCCTTGCCAGCGCAGGCTGACTGCGTGCAAGGCAACCAGCCCCCTATCCGCTGGGCTATTCCTCCGGCCCCTCGTGAAGTAGAATTTTGCACGAAGGATATGGTGGTCCTCACCTGTTTGGAATTTTGGGATGATAGCAACATTGGTCAGGCAAAACCATTGATTGAATATGATGTGGTCAATTTCACTGTGAAACTGTTCACCAAGAGATTCCCATGTTCAACGTTTAGATTCAGCCTTCTGGATCTGTGAGTTCCCATGAATGGTCTTGATGGACATGATGAACTCAAATAGTCTTTCACCCTGTTCGTTCCATTCTAGGCTATGGGTCCTGATGTGGAGTTCTTCGGCCAATCAATGCTTATGGCAGGTTTGTGTTGACAAGGACACAGATACCACTGACGCTGCTTTCGATGCGTGTTCTGAGGAACAGTTTTCCTCCAGAGTCAAAAATGATGTGATGCAATTGATGCCTTCTCATCTCAGTCAGACCAATGATGTTGTTTTTGATCTTTCACACTTGCACCATCAGGTGCTCGATATATGCTTCTGATGCCAGCATTCATGCATTGAAAGTACAGACAGTCATTTTAGTCCTTCGTTTTGGTAGTCTAGTTTTGCCCTTAGATTTTTCAACCTCTCCTTGCTCATCCTTCTTAGTGCTGCTGTATTTAGGGCTCTTTCAGGGTCAGGGTGATAATTTTTATTACTGGTCTTGGCATATCGAATACATCAGACAGCTTGTCAGGCTCTGCCAAGATGATTGCCCTCTGACATCCTGATGGAGGCAATGGGGAAGATTATCCATGGCTTTTACTTGGATCTTTTAATAGCCAGGTCCACCCCTCATGGACACCCCAAATTCCACAGTATGTATATGTCTTTCCCAACATTCTCCCTTCTGAAATCTGGCATGCCATTTTGTCAATAAAGAAGAGAACAGCACCCGGCACAGAAAAAGTCAGATTTGAACACCTGAAGAGTCTGACATCAGTACTAATCAATACACTGGTGTGGCTCTTCACACGGTACCTGTCTGAATGCAAGGTGCCCTCCCAATGGAAAACCAGCAGGACAGTTCTACTGTTCAAGAAGGGAGACATCCACGACATTAGCAACTTTCGCCCCCATCTGCCTATTGTCCGTCATCTACAAACTGTTCACTCAAGTCATCCTGAACAGGATTAGCAGAACATTGGAAGGAGGAAAACCATGTGAGCATGCTGGCTTCTGAAAAGGATTCAGCACAATCGACTATATCCACACAGTAACCAAGCTCATCGAGGTTTGTAGGGAGTTCAAGATGCTGCTCTATCTCATGTTCATTGAATTAAAGTAAGCCTTTGATTCTTTGGAGACTGAAGAGGTGATCGAAGCCCTAGTCAAACAAGGCGTTCAAACCCAATCCATCAAGATCCTTAGTGAGCTGTATTACGGATTCACAGCCAGGATCTCACCATTCTACAAGGAAGTGATCATTGATGTCAGAAGAGGGGTTTGGCAGGATGATACCATCTCATGGAAACTCTTCAGCACCACCCGTGAGAACATCATGTGAAAATTAGAATTGGAAAGAATGGGAATGAGGATAGACAATCACCTCTGCTTCACTGATGACATGTTCTATAACAAAAACTTTAGCCAAGCGGCACAAATGCTGGCTAACTTCAACCGAGAATGTGGAAAGTTAGGTCTACAGCTGAATCTCAACAAAACAATGGTCATGAAAAAGAACTAGTTTCATATGCTCCATTCACTCTCAATGGAACAAACATATCTGAATGTAGTAGTTATGTGTACCTAGGTAGAGAACTCAACATGATGAACAACCTAAAACCTGAGCTGTGCAGGAGGAAGAGAGTGGTGTGGAACACCTTCAAGAACATCGAAGAAATAGCCAAAAGGATAAAGAATCTCCAGCTCCGGGCACATATCTTTGACTCCACCGTTCTCCTTGCATTAACATATGCCTTCAAGTCCTGGGCCATACAAAAGCATGATGAGGATGCTAATCGGGTCTCCCACAGAGGAATCGAAACTGCTATGCTTGGAATATTATGCCTCACTCAAGTGAGAGAAGGAATGTGGAGTTCCGACCTCCATTGACAATCCAGAGTCAGGGATGCTGTCTTGTTTGCCAAGGTGTCGAAAATCAGATGGCCTGGACATGTAATGTGACTTGGAGATGACTGTTGGACTAGATCTGTTACTGACTGGATTCAATGAGACTTCAAAAGATCACGTGGCCACCCACCTACAAGATGGACAGACTTCCTTGTTTAGACCCTGGATGAACAGTTTATGCTCTTTATTCCTGGATGAAACAGATGCCATTGGTCTACACTGGCATTTGACAGGGACAAATGGAAATGTTACTGCCTGCTCAAGCAAATCAATGAATAATGCGATGCCAAGTGATCAAGATATTAAATGATCAAGTTATCAATTTTTCAATTACAACTCTATAGTCAGGATGATAAAAAATCACAGCAAGTTATATTATGGGTGTCAACAAAATAATTTCAAGGTTTTTTGTAGAAGGATAAAAACTAAACAATGTGGTGTTACAGAGAACAAACTTGGAGAATTGACACTATTTGACTTCAAGATTTACTGTGAAATGACAATAATTCAGAAAGCATGGTAGTGGCTAAATAATAGAAAAAATCGGTCAGTAGGACAGAATACGCATCCCTAATATGGTACTATATAAGTAGAATTAGCTTCTTTTTAATCAAGGAGTAAAGGAACTTCAGTGGGATTGGACATCCTTTTCAACAAAAGAACTGTTCTAGAACAGTTAGTTATACAAACTAATCTATGTACAGATATTACATCTGTCATCAAAATGGATTATAGACCTACGTGTATAATATGCATCTTTGGGCAGATGAATTGAGAGTAAAATCTAGATAATCTCAGTTTCATGACAAATTAATAGATACAAAAACAAAAATGTAATCCTTGAAAGACAATAGAGCAACTTGGATTTTTTATTGAAATTAAAATTTTATGTGCAGCAAAAAATAAGTAGGACTGTGAAAAAAGTGTAGATTAGAGAAAATATTTGTGATACGTATTTCTGATAGTGACTAGGCTCCAAGATATACAAAGAATGCTTAAAATTCAACAGTAAGTTAACACAACTAAAATCCAATTTTAAAGTACATAAAATATTTGAACAGGCACTTCATCAAAGAAGCTCTGCAGATGAGTATAATTAAGTAAGCACAAATAAGCGTTTGAAAGGATCCTTACCAGCATGTCACTAGAGAACTGCAATTAAATGAAAATAACTGAGAACTATTGCACAATTACTTGGATGAATAAAATCCCAAATAAAACTAAATACTAAATGCTTAAAAATGTAGAACAATAATAGTACTCATTCATTACTGGTGGGAAAGCAAAATGGTACTTTGGAAGATAGTTTGTCAGTTTCTGCAATGCTAAATAGTTTTCCATGTTAACTAGTGGTAGTGTTCCAAGGTGTTTCAGTTGAAAACTCAAATGTATTCCATATTTAAAACCACACAGAGACCATGAGGCGCCCAGGAGGGAAGATGGGTTTTAGTCCTGGCCCATCACCTCAGTAGGGCCTCTGAAGCAGCCAGAGCAAACTCGCTCACCATAATCACCACCATTTTCAAGGTCCGGACTCCACAGCTCATCAGAGCCCCACCCAAGAGAGAAGCTGATCTGAAGCCCAGCTCACCAGAGCCCCTCGCAACAGAGCAGACAAGGTCAAGCCCAGGTAGGCATTTTTTGGAGATAAAAAATACAGGGTGTTCGTGGAGATGGAGCTGGGGTCCCCCTTCCCCTCTCTATCCCATCCAGGATTCCTGGTGAACCTGCCCACAAACTGCCTCAGGGCTATCAACCATAATGCAGAGACTCAGACACACGGGGGAGAGCTGCCATCTGGCTCTCCCTAGCTCAGCTGACCATGAGGCACCCAGGAGGGAAGATGGATTTTAGTCCCAGCCCATACCTCAGTAGGACCTTGGAACAGCCAGAGGAAACTCGCTCACCATAATCAACACCATTTTCAAGATCCGGACTCCACAGCTCATCCGAGCCTCACCCAAGAGAGAAGCTGATCTCAAGCCTGGCCACCAGAGCCCCACACGACAGAGCAGCTGAGTTCAAGCCCAGGTAGCCAGTTCTTGGAGGTGAAAATCGTCCCCCCATCTCCTCTCTGTTCCATCTGGGAGGCCTGGTGGTCCCACCCATGAACTGCCTCAGGACTCTCAAGGATCCTGTAGAGACTCCGACACATTGGAGAGATACCATCCTGCTCTCCTTGAGTCACACGGCTGCTTGTGGCCACACAGTACATCAAACTAGTGGAGCCAATCACATTCTAGAAACCCAGAAAGTAAATTCAAGAACAGAATTTGGCGAGATCTCCCATAACCAAGAATAGGGAAGAAAATGGATTCATCAATAACATTGCCATGTATGCGCTTTAATGGCGAATCCAATCAGTGCCAGCTAATGGAGCAGGCATGGGGATTGGGGTGGGTGGGAAATGAGGGTCTTTGGTGGTGAGAACACACTGGTGGTGGGAGTGGCGTTGAAGTATGAAACTTTCTATCAGCAGTATTATAAAAACCTTTTACTTTGTAAATCGTGGTGTTGCAATAAAAAAGGTAAAAAATAAAACCACACAGAAATGTTTATAGTAGCTTCAATCACAATTGTTAAATACTAAAAGTAGTTAACATGGTCTTCAATATGTGATTGTATAAGTAAATAAACTATGGCACATTATAGTATGGGATATTATTCAGTATAAAATCAGGTTATATATAAAAAGTATAAAAAATCAGGTTACCAAGTCACAGGGAAAACTTATAGGCACACTGGTAAGGGCAAGAGACAGTCTGGAAAATCTAACAGCTGACTGCATCTATGCAGGTCTGAAAAGGGAAATTAATGATACTAAAACCTTCAATGGCTTTTTTACAGGGTGAGAGTAGTGGAGATTGTGGGAAAAGACTATTGAGCAGGGAAGAAATTGTTCCACTGCTGTGGTGGGAATTGTTCCCCTGCTCTACACTGTGATGGTAGTACATGAACTATATACATGTCCAAACACTTGGAATTACACAACACAGGTAAATGGTACTGTAAACTATGAACTTGTTATTAATAATAAATGAAAAAGATGCATTAATTGTTACATGCACCATTGTATTACTGAAAGATCTTATTAGTGTAGATGTGAACAATCTACATGGTTCTATCTGATCAATATTTTTGACACATCTAAAATTATTAAGAATAAGTTTATTAATTGAAAAACTTAAAGCAAAGGGAATTTAGGAGTATGAGCATTTGGCTGAGATTTAAAAATTTTTCCTTATGAATTTGCTTATTTAAATTGAATAGCATTGAACTAAAAAAGGCAAAGTGTTTATGTTTGAGTCATGCAGTGCTACCAAAAATATCACTGAATTTTTAAAAATGTTTTTAATAGCCATTAAGACTAAGATTGGGGCCGAGCGATAGTCCAGCTGGTAGGGCATTTGCCTGCACGTGGCTGGCCCATGCCGGCTGGGGTTGGATCCCTGGTATCCCATATGGTCCCGAACACTGCCAGGAGTAATTCCTGAGTGCAGAGCCAGGAGTAACCCCTAAATATTGCCAGGTGTGACCCAAAAAGCAAAAAAAAAAAAAAAGAAAAAAGAAAAGAAAAGAAACTAAGGTTCTGGGCCTGGAGTGATAGCACAGCTGGTAGGGCATTTGCCTTGCATGTGACTGACCGGGTTCGATGTCCATGATCCCATATGGTCTCCCGAACACTGCCAGGTGGAATTCCTGAGCGAAGAGTCAGGAGTAACCGAGAATAGCGGGTGTGATGAAAAAAAAGGAAAGAAAAAGAAACTAAGATTAGTTAAATTTTGCTTCAGAGACAAAGAGTATAAAACATTATCTGAAGTTTGTTAAGATATAACTTTATTTCCCCACCCTATATTTATGTGAACATAGTATTTCTCTATCTTAGCCAAAATTATATATCATATTACATCAAGAGAAGACAGACTTCATCTGTCTGCTAATAATCTCAAATAAGATTTGAAAATACACAATAACATTATTTTAATATTTTAAAAATAATTTAATTAAAATTATTATTTATGTCAACATGTAAGGTGACCATTATTTTAATTCTTTTTTGGGGGAATAACACCTGGAAATGCTTAGGAGTTTCTTGCTCTACAGTCAGGAATTCCTCCTGGCAGTGCTCAGAGGACCATATGGGAAGCTGGGGATCGAACCCGGTGGGTCATGTACAAGGCCTTACCTGCTATATTATTGCTCAGGCTCCCATTATTTTAATTTTTATGAATCACAAACATTTAAAAAATACTATATGGAAATCTATCTTGAGATTAGGTAACTAACCTATTGCCCTCAAATTCCATTTATTTTTAAAAATACTCATTGATTATTGTCTTTTCAATTTTTACTATTACGGTTTCTAATAGATAATATTACAAAGTAAGCTTTTCTCATATATTGTTTGGCATTTTTTCTGTAATATAGAGTACTTGTTCCCATTTTCTTAATTCACTTATTCATTCAATAATTTCATGTATGTGTACCAGTATAGACTTATATATTCATATTTTACCCTCTGGGTAATGCTATTATATATTTTGTAGCTCAAATGTTTCTGATTTGAACAGAAGTCTCCGTTAAGTTTTTTGTTTCTTTTTTTTCCCTATGATCTTTGCTATAAAGTCTTTCTTTCTCTGGAATAATGCACTTTCCCAAGGAATTCCAGTCTCAATGAATAAAAACTAGTATTTAGAAACTAAAATCACAATGCTCTATGTTCTTATTAGTACTAAACTTTCAGACTTCCTTTGCAGGTATAACTAGGAATACACACATTATCACATACATGTATTCCCAATTACAACTTTTCATTTATCCATTTATATATGTAAACAGAAGTTTACAATTCCAAGACAACACTTTGGGGTTTATTCTCCCTTATCTGTTGCTATATCTGAATTTATTTCAGGAATGAGAAATGTGATTCCCATCATTTTTAATACACATGCTTCACTTTTATGTATCTATTTATAGTCAAGTTTCTAATTATATGAGTCATCTGTCTGATATAGGAAGATTTCTTCAAATCAAGAAATGTCATAACTCAATCAGTTATTCTTGTGATTATGTGTTATTCTAATATGATTAGATTCTTTGTCTCTCATCGTATTTAGTGCCATTAAGGATTTCGGCAGAACAATATTGTTCTGTTTAGTATCATTTAGTATGATACACAGGGATATTATGCATGCTACCTATTCCAGGTTGACCACGAAATTTGTGTGATACAGTGAAAAATAAAAGTCCAGGGCTCCAGCGAAGTCAAGCTCTCTTTTTAATTGGCCGCCATGATGGATGTGATGAAATTGACTGCAACCCTTACTTCTCAGCAAAAAGAGATTGTAGCATCCAAGACATTTTTGATAGACTCTCAGTACCTGGACAAGTTGTTCAAGAGAAACTAGCATACGAGTTGAGCATGTTATGACACTGTCATTCCAGGGTGAGATGGGCATCACTACATTCTACCCCTCTTGGTTCAACAATCCACACAGAAGTGATCCTGACCTCACCATGACCCCATCCAGGCCCTAAATAGATTTGAAGGACACTAAGAATTCTGGAGGCCTCTCTCCATCATCCAAAGGTCCTGTGGCTATTCTGAATGGAAGGTGGCAAAAGCCAGGCCTGGGGATTGTAAGGACTATTAGAACAGAATCTGGAACATCAGAGGTTGGGGTTAGGGGGTGGGACACTGCCTGGAGCCCCTTTCTAGAATCACAGACATAGTGGGTGAACTGAACATGTTTGAGCTCAGTCTTCAAGTCCTGGTCCATGTCTCACTGGACTTCACTGAGAAACCACAAATTCAAACATAAAGTTATAAGAATGTTAGGAGGATGAACCCAGAGCATTCAACTCCAAGTGGCATAGGTTTTTGGAAAGTGAAGCCCTGTGCAACTGTCTGATCACATCTTCATGCGAACTAAGACCATGTGGCAGGGGAGACAAGGAGGGAAGATGAGCATGAGATTTTGGACCCTAGACTTCCCTGAAAGAGGATATGAGGCCTTGATGTCAGAATGGTACTCATGGATCAGAGCTCTGAGATCCATGAAAGTGTGACGAACAAACCCATGCTTTGGTAAGACTATCTGCACATTTAGTCTTTGCACTCTCCTATCAGCTTACCAAACTGACTGGGACCATAGGGAGTTTTCCTTTTTTTGAAATTTGTGGTATGTGCTTGACACAGGCTGGTGTTCAACAGCTGAATAAATCAGTAAGTGGAGAATTTTATTTCACTTCTCTGCCACACGTAGCTATACCTGTGCTTTCCTCTTGGCTCTGTGCTCTGGGATCACGCCTGATGGGGCTCTGGGAACACTATATGGTGCCAGGATTGAATTCAGGTCAGCTGCTCACAAAGCAAGCTTCTCACATGCTCTACTATCTCTCTGGTCCTTAAATGGCATATTAATTTTAATTCACCTAGTAGTTAAAAGAAGAGATTGAGACATTAGTTCTGCAAGACAAGATATCTGTCTCCATATATTTGTCAGTGGGAAAGATGGCACAGTCAAATCAAGTCATTAGTCTAATGAAGGAACTATTTACAAAAGCGCACACTGGGTTGGAAAACAAAAACATTCAGGACAGCAGGACGTCCTTCACATTCTGGACCTGAAAGAAAATGAAGAATGGGAATCAGAAAGAAATGTCCCGGTTTTTCATATGTGGCTTTCATTATAGGAGAGAGATGCCAAACAGGTGTTCTGGCCTTTTGTAACAGGATGTAATTGTTGCCAACTGGAGCTAGCCATGGGTTGGCTGGGGAGATAACCACTAGGGTCTCACTCTGCATCTATGTCCAATCTGTTCATCCTTTCTGTGGGCCACATTGAACTGGAAATCAGAGCCCAAGTCACTCACAGACTTCACTGGACCAGTGATTTGAGCAAGAAAGAAATAGTGTGGATTTTCAGGGAAAATGTAAAATGTCTTGCAAATTCAACATTTGGTTTGTTAAAAATATTTTGCCTCCCAACTAATTAAATGTTCCTTGAAACATATTTACTTTTATTCAATGCTATGAAAATATAGTAGGTTATGGTTGAAGACTCTGATTTTTGTTTTTGTACTTTTTCAACTACATTTCATCCTTTCCTCACTGTCTCTGTGTCACGCATCTTCTTACATAAGACAGATTCTATTGGACTTGTTTCACATTATCTGAAACCACTCGCTAAGTTATTTCAAAGAAAAAAATTTCAGTATCACAACAGTTTTCAGTGTTTTTGACATAAAATTGTAGTTAACTGATAGCCATGTTGACTCACCCACCAGCCCTGTTATATCAATTTCTGACTGAATCTCCAAGGAGATGTACACCGTACGGTTAAAATTCATGGAAACACTGATCTCTGCAGCTGAAAACTCAGGGTGCCTTGGGAGGCAGGATGGAGGCACCTACTCTGTGGAAGCTCCAGCAACTTCACCCACCCTCCACTGCAAGAGCCATACCCAGAGCTCAACTTACAGCTTCATGACCATTCTCTGCAGAGATGCCAAACTGAATCATTTCAGGTACCCAGTGCCCAGGCTAGAACTCTGGGGATTCTCACTCTGAGGGCTTCTCAGAGTCAACTTGCAACCTCTTCCCACCCTCCTTACTCCTGGAAGCTTTGGCAGCCACTTCCCATTTATACCATAATGTCCTCACTGGCCCAGACCATAGATACTGAAGTCTCTGGACCAGGTGGCTGTGACATCTCGTAATTCCTCGATTCAGAAACTCCGGTAGGAGCATACCACATTAGATGGGAAGGAAAAATAGATGTCAAATAAACTCAACAAACAGGCTATAGCAGTCAATACCAACAGTGGATGAGAGTCCCTTTCTCCCCACATCCACGCCAGCACTGGTGTTAACATGAAAGTGGACTCGCCTCTGCTAGTGGGCTCTTGAGAATTGTATGAAAGCATTACAGACAAAACTCAGAAGGCTGAAAATTAGTTTAATGTATAGAGGATTCCCTGTCCCTTCCCAAATGCCTAGTCTCTCTGTTATGTGTGAACAAATTCCTGGTCCTGTCCCACGCGGTCTACTCACATCCCATAACGATGGCCTAGTCCTGTTCCTGTGCTGCTCTCTCAGTGCCTGCTGCTGGGCCTCCCAACTGTACCCCAGAGATCCCTTTTGTCCTGTCCCAGCTTTCCTTAGACTTCAGCCTTTATCCAGTACATGTGGGTGAGACTCCTGTGCTCAGTACCTTGCCATTACCTGAGCATCCATGCCCTGCCTTAACCTGAGCTATTCTGGGCATCCAAGCTTGGGTCTCTGAACTATTCTGGGAATCCAAGCAATTTTGGGCATCCATAACTTGGGCCTCTGAGCCTGGCCCATACCTTTATCTGCCCTTGCCTGGCCTTCAGTGGCATATTGGTACTGGGCCCTGTACTTGGGAATTCTGCCCTACCTGATGCAAGGAGAGATGGAGGGAGCTGGTTGGTAGCAGTTGGCCAGAGAGAGAGAGAGAGAGAGAGAGAGAGAGAGAAAGTGAGACAGAGAGACAGAGAGAGTCCATGGGAGGAGGAGCATGGGGTTGCCTTTTATTTGCTGCCAAATCCCGACCCTAGGTATCCCCTTTTACATTATGATTAGCTACATATTACATCGGTGGGATTGATGAGACCTGAGACCTGAGACCTCCTTAATTCCTGCTGTATCACGGTTGTTCTTGCTCTTTTGGACATATGCCAGTCTCTGTGATGTGAGATTATATGTCATTGTTGTTGTGATTTGCATCTCTCTGATGATTAGTGATGATCACTTCACTTAATCACTTGACATCCTGTTATTTATTGATTTACTCGAGCGGGTGTGTCAGTAACATTTTCATTTTACCCCATCATGTGCCAGTGTAGCCCAATGGCATCTGGTTTGCTTCAGGAGTGCGAAGAGCATCAAACCATTCTTTTAGGGTCTTGACAAAGAAGTCTGACCGTCTTGTAGGTGGGCTGCCATGTGATCTTTTGACATCCCGTGGAATCCAGTCGGTAATAGCTCTAGTCCAGCAGTCATCTCCAAATCGCATTAGATGTCCAGCTCATCTGATTTTCGATGCCTTGGTAAACAAGACAGCATCCCTGACTCTGGAATGTAGACGGAGGTCGGAACTACAGATTCCTTCTCTCACTTGAGTGAGGCATGATATTCCAAGCATAGCTTTTTCGATTCCTCTTTGGGAGACCCAAGTTGCATTCTCGTCCTGCTTTTGTAGGGCCCAGGTATCTGAGGCAAATGTTAATGCAGGGAAAATGGTAGAGTTGAAGAGATGTGCCCAGAACCTGAGATTCTTTGTCCTTTGAGCTATTTCTTCGATGCTTTTGAAGGCATTCCATGCCGCTCTCTTTCTCCTGCGCAGCTCAGGTTTTAGGTCATTCATCATATTGACTTCTCGACCTAGGTACACATAACTGCTGCATTCAGAGATGTTTGTTCCATTGAGAGTGAATGGGGCCTCTGGAACTAGTTCATTTCTCATGAAGATATTTTTTTTGACATTCAGCAGTAGACCTATCTTTCCACATTCTCGGTCAAGGTCAGCCAGCATTTGTGCTGCGTGGCTAATATTTGGTGGTGGACATTTTTCATATGCCCTTTGGCCATTCAAATATCTTCTTTGATGAAGTTTCTGTTCATTTCTTCTCCACAGTTTGGATGAGATTGGCTGTTTTCTTCTTGTTCTCTCTCAGGACCTCTCCTGTCAGAGCTTTTGCCTTAGGTCTTTTCTGCTCAGAGCTTTTCTCTTTAGGGCTTCTTTTCTCTGGACTCCTCTGCTATGTTCCTATTTCCCTAGTTACCTTCTTTCATCTTTTGCTACTATGTCTTGTGTCACTGAATCCCTATACAATTCTTCGAGTTCCTCCATGTTGCTCCATGTTACCGGTGGTCTTAATACTCAGTAGCCCTGAAGCTCTGGAGTCCTGTAGCTTTGATGCCAGCCCTCAGGCGCCAGGCACCGCCCTGTGGCTCTGGTGCTGGCCCTCAGGCTCAGGCATCATTAGCAGCTTCTCCTCCATGGGGCCGGCTATTGGCTCCAGGCACCAGGGGACCCATGGCTTAGGTGCTGGCCAAGCATCAGAGGCTGCTGCTCTCTCAGTCTGGAAGCTCACCCCAGATGCTCTCCTGGGACCCCTATTTGTAGTATCGGCTAGACCTGGCCTCAACTCTCTTAACAGACCTTGGGAGGTACTATGCTTTTGAGATCCCACAGCTAACCATGAATTTGATAGGCAACCTCTCCTCTTCCCTCCCCCATCCCCTCCCCCTTTTCTCCTTTCCTCCATCCCCTCCTCCTCTCCTTCCCTCCCTTACCTTGGCCTCTCCTCCCTTATCTCCTCACCTCTCCCCTTCCCTCCCCTCCTCACTTCTCCTAACCTCTTTTAATTACCTCTCCCATCCACTCCCCACTTCTCCTCTCTTTTCTTCCCTTCCCTTCTCTTCACTTTTCCTACCCTCCCCTCTCCTCTCTTCTCCCCATTCTTCCTCTCTTCTCCCTCTCCTCACCTCCCTTACATCTGTGTTTTGGGGCCACAATCAGTGATGCTCAAGGCTTACTCTTGGCTCTGTGCTCAGCGATTACTCCTGTTTCACTCAGGGTACCATGTGGGGTGCTGGGATCCAACCAGGTCTCATTGTGTACAAGGCAAGTGTCTCACCTGCTGTACTATTGCTACAGTCCTGGAAATTTTAAGATTGTTTTCCAAATTGCTGTATTAACTCATACATTAGAATAAGTTTGGGTAATATTACTATTATTATAATTAAATTTTGGGGTTATACACAGCTATGCTCAAGTCTTACTCCTCACTCTGTGCTTAATAATCACTCCTGATGGCATTCACGGGACTATATGAAGTGATGGGGATTGAACCTCGGTAAACCTCATAAGGGCGCGGTGCAAGCACCCTATCTATTATTTAATTTCTCCAGTCATGGGTTATTTTTATGAAGACTATAGTGCTCTATTTTTTCTCAATGATAGATGTAAATATTTTAGAAGAAATTTAATAGAAGACTTTTAAAGGTATCTTGTTCTTTTTGTTGCTAAAAACAATTTATGGATATTTTAATTTTATTTTAATGGTAAATTAGGATAATATAAATAGTAAAACTAGCTACTAATGAATTTGCAGGTAAAACTCATCATTGGGCTTTATGATGACAAATTACCAATTACTGGAGTTTGAAATAAAAAAAAATATGTAAGTCTTCCTTAGATCTTATTTTTGATGCTGTTCTACTTTAAATTACCTTGAACCTGAAGGATGATAGAAAAAAGCTACATTTCCCCCTTTCATCCACATCTAACGCCATTTCCATTTTATCTTTAGCCCTTGAAGAGTCACGAGCAGGAATAATTATTTTCTTACTTTGCAATCTGAGAATGTGTTTCTGTCATCTATTAAGCTTTGATATAGAAATCACTGATTTTGTGCAGAATGGAACTCTACCTAGAAATATTATTTGACAAAATGCTAAACTAAAAATTAACGAGGAAATAGATGAAGAAGTCATTTTTATTGCATCTAAGTTTGCAGAAAATGGAAATACAATTATGAATTTTATGTGTTTCAAATACTTTAATCATTTTATTTTCAGGATGAAGTCTGTACTTGAGCTTTACATATAAAGAATTCCAATATGAGAAACATTTAATTTCTTAGAAAGAACCTTAATAGTGTTTCCTCTGATTATTAAGCAAACTCTCAAAATCCTCTCAAAATCATAAAAAGCTGTAAGATATGAAGTGGTGGTAAGTATCTGACATACATGTATCTTACACACAACATAAAATAAAAATATTAGTGTCATATAATCAGAAAAAAGTATTTGATGTTCATGATAATTAGCCATACTTAAGTGTTAAAGTGGAATCTTAAATGCAGGTTAAGTTATGTTCTCTGTTGAATCTATCAATGAATCAAATAAATGAATAACTAAAATTCTCTGTATGAAATAACGTTGGACTGTGGAGTAACAGAAATTGTGGGTAATTTGATATATATTTACAATATGCAGCAAAACATTATGAATACTAAGAAGTAAAATACCGCATGATTTAAATAAATATCATTGTTAGAAAACTTCATTTTAAGCATATTCAAGAAATTCTCTGTACATTTAAGAAAATTAATGTTCAATTATTTTAAAATGTGAGTTAAAATTTGACTTCAACATTTACTTAGAGTTATTCCAATTTTATGGGTCTTTTTTTCTTTTTTCCTTATCTGTGGTAAGTAAAACTTACCTTTTCTTTGAGGATTAAATAATATACTTCCAAAGGGTGCTTGGCTCATAACCAAGATAAAACACAATTTAGTTCGGTATCTTCTGTTTTGCTTTTTGTTTTCTTTTATTTATTAATTTATTAATTTTGCTTTAGAGCCATACCTGGCAGTGCTCAGTGCTTACTCCTGACTCTGTACTCAGGGATCACTCCTGATGGGACTTGGGATCATATGAGGTGCCAAGAATTAAACCGGGCTAGCAGAATGAAAAATAAATGCCCTATCCACTTTTATGACTCTGACCCAGAAGTTGTGGAAAATGAACAAACATAAATTTGTCCAAATAATTACTAGTAAAAACAGTGCAAATATGAGGACAGGAGAGGTAAGTCAATTGTTAGGTGCATATGTGTGGCATGCAAAGAAACCCTAATTTGAGTCTTATCACCACATCACCCTCAGAAAACTTCAAGGTGTAATGGTGATGACTCTTGGGCACCATTGACCATGGCCTTTCTGGCCCCTGGACATCACCAGCATTGTACTGGTGGTGCCCAGTACCACTCCATTGAGAAACTCTATTGCTGAATGGGAGCATAGGACCATCTATTCTGCTGACCAAGTGTCTTTAGGAGTAGGCCCTGAACCCCTCACACTTCTCCCACCACAATTGCAAGGAAATCCATGAGTAACAAAAAGAGGAACATATAAGAGGGATCTAATCATTTCAGTGTTTATTGATTTATTGATTACTGGCTTGATATTTAGCATGAGTCAGGTACTGACCTGCACTTTATAAATATTAATTCACTTAACACACATAAAAACTTTATGAAGTAGGGAAGTGGTTATTTTTCTTATACATGAGGAAACTGCAGAGCAGATAGAAAACTTGCTCTAGTTTGCAAAGCTAAAAATACCAAATAAATGTTTACAGAATTCATTGTCTATACCACAATAACACACCTTCTAATTTTGTGAAGATGATAGCTGTATAATAGTACTTAACATTTATAATTTACTTAATATGTGCCATGTACTTTTTAACCACCACACAATGCCAAGCTAACGATAGGTATAATTACTATTCTCTCTTTCAGATGAGGAATAAGCAGCAGTCATTATACAACAATATTCGCCGATAGCAGAAGAGTTCAGAACTGCACTTTTATACAAAACTTGAGTTAGTACCAGAGACATTTGATGAGATGAGCTATTTCTTCTGTTCAAGTCTTAACAGCATCCATGGTATCTACATGGAGGTCACTTTTCCACAACCAAAAACAAGAACTTTAATATGTTTTTTAACCTTCTGAAAACCTCTAATGGTCACTGGCAGAGACAATGGACTCACTCTCAGTGACATTACTGTCGCTATAGCAACCTGCTACTCAATGATGTGTCTGTTATTCTCTCACAATAACCAAAAAACATACACTTTCAGATTAGCAAGAATGTCTAAGTCTGCATCGTTGGCAGATGATTTTACATGCACCTGTTTGCTCACTTAATCTAAAATCAAATCTCATTCAACCCTTAAGATGCTCTTAAATCTGTTTCTAGTATTCCTTTTGCAATTCTCCTCTACCCTCACCACTTATCTTACTATTGGTTTCTTGGCCTTCAAATATCTACCATTGCCCTCTAAATTACAGTTCATTTACTTGCTCCAGCATTACTTTTTCAAAAAGGGTTGACATTTTTCCAGTTTCTTCTTGGAAAGTTGATGTCCAAATTTCTTGATATAACAAACTATAATAAATTAGAGGCACAGAAATGTTACAGCAGCAAATAAACATTTTTATCATGTTTATCACGCACAGATACACCCGGCAGAGCAGAAACCAGCTTTCCCCGTTGAACCCCCTGCATTCCACGGACCAAAGAGCGACTTCTGACCTGAGTCCACCATCCCGATAGAGCCTCAGAAGAAACCAGAGAAACCCCCACACCTTGCTGGCAGCAATCTTCACCATCCACACTCTGCAGCTCGTAAGATCTCCACCCGAGAGATTAAGCCAGTCTCCAGCCCGGCTTGTCAGAAACCCAGCCTACAAGGACCCACCCTTCAGAGACCCGCCCTTCAGAGGAGAGTATTTCAAGCCCAGGAATGCTTGAGCCACAGACGCAGATACACCCGGCAGAGCAGAAACCAGCTTTCCCCGTTGCATGCGGCCTCTGTGCGGCCGCAATTTACCTCCAAATTACCATGAATATTCTACCCACCCCTCTGAGAGAGCCCCACAAGGTAATGAGAGCATAGCGCCCATACGGCAGAGCCTGGCAAGCTGTCTGATGCTTGTTCGATATGCCAAAACCAGTAACAAAAATGTTTATTTTCCTGACCCTGAAAGAGCCCTTAATATGGCAGCAGTAAGAAAGGTGAACAAGCAGTGCCTGATAAAATTTCACGGCCAACCTAGGCTGCCAAAACAAAGAAGCACTAAAATGATTGTCTGTACTTTCAATGCATGTATGCTGGCATCGGAAGCATACATCGAGGATCTGATGGTGCAAGCGCAAAAGATCAACTACAACATCATTGGTCTGACTGAGACGAGGAGGCGTCAGTCACATCACGCTGTATTTGACACCGGAGAAGAATTGTTCCTTGGAACATGCGACGAAAAGAGGCGTCAGTGGCGTTGGTGTCCTTGTCAACACGAACATGGCCCTCAACATTGATTCATTTGAATGCCTAACAAACCAGATAGGACGATTACACTTGAAGAGATGTGGCCCACTGCCAGCAATTTCTATCTTCATTGTCTACGCACCAACATCCACATACAAGGAAGGTGAAATTGAGAAATTCTACATGGAACTGGAGGAGTTCTATAAAAAAAGATCACACCTTCTACCAGATCATAGTCGGTGATTTTAATGCCAAGATAGGACCGAGAAGATCAGCTGAAGAACTCCACATCGGGACCCATGGCCTAGAATGGAACGAACAGGGTGAGAGACTATCTGAGTTCAACATGTCCACCAAGACCATTCATGGGAACTCACAGTTCCAGAAGGCTGAAGCGAAACGTTGGACATGGGAATCTCCTGGTGGACAGTTCCACAATGAAATTGACCACATCATCTTTAATCGACGGTTTTGTATGACCGATGTTGCTGTCATCCCCAAATTCCAAACAGGATCGGACCACCGTCTCCTTCGTGCAAAATTCTACTTCACACAATGGGGGAGAAAAGGCTGCAAAGTTTAAGAAGAGAACTCCCAGAACAACAACCAACTGGGAACTCTTTGGCACCATTGCAGCAACATGGGAAGATACCATCATTGACAACATCGATGAAGAATACAACCGACTGGTTCAGCACCTCCATGATTGTGCGAAGAATGCCCAGAGAGAGAAAGACACAAAAGGATGCCTGTCTTCAAAAACTCTGGAGCTCATTCGCCAACGTGGCAAGGCGCGAGCCTCAGGCGACCAAATGCTAACGTCCAAGCTTGCAAAGCAGTGCAGAGAAGCGATAAAAGAAGACCTCAAAGACAGAAGAGCAGAAATACTGGAAGATGCAGCAGAAGCCGGGAAAAGCATTCACACCGCCCGCCTGTCCTTCGCCAACTATAAGACCAAGATGACTGCCCTCCGACACCCTGATGGATCTATCACATCTTCCAAAAAATGCAATGGGAGATTATCCATGACTTCTACTCAGATCTCTTTGATAGCCACATCCACCTGCCCACATACCAAATTCCACAGGATGGATATGTCATTCCCAACGTTCTCCCTTCTGAAATCCGACATGCCATTTCGTCGGTAAAAGAAGGGAACAGCACCAGGCCCAGACAAAGTCAGACCCGAACACCTGAAGAATCTGCCGTCGGTACTCATCAATACACTAGCTCAGCTCTTCACATGCTACCTGTCCGAATGCAAGGTGCCCTCCCAATGGAAAACCAGCAGGACAGTTCTACTGTTCAAGAAAGGGAGACATTCATGACATCAGCAACTATCGCCCCATCTGCCTGTTGTCTGTCATCTACAAGCTGTTTACACGAGTCATCCTGAACAGGATTGGCAGAACACTAGATGAAGGACAACCATGCGAGCAAGCAGGCTTCCGGAAAGGATTCAGCACAATCGACCATATCCACCACGGTAACCAAGCTCACTGAGGTTTGTAGGGAGTACAAGATGCCGCTCTGTCTCACGTTCATTGATTTAAAGAAAGCCTTTGATTCTGTGGAGACTGAAGCAGTCATCGAAGCCCTAGCCAACCAGCCAAACAGGGTGTTCAAATCCAATACATCAAGATCCTTCGTGAGCTGTATTACGGATTCACCACCAGGATCTCACCATTCTACAAGGAAGTGATCATTGATGTCAAAAGAGGGGTTCGACAGGGTGATACCATTTCACCAAAACTCTTCAGCGCCACCCTGAAGAACATCATGCGACAATTAGAATGGGAAGGAATGGGAGTGAAGATAGATGGTCGGCAACTACACCACCTTCTGCTTCGCTGATGACATCATCATTCTAATAACACCAAACATTAGCCAAGCGGCACAAATGCTGGCTGACTTCGACGGAGAATGTGGAAAGATAGGTCTACAGCTGAATCTAAAGAAAACTATGTTTATGAAAAATGAGCTAGTTCCAGATGTCCCATTCACTCTCAATGGAACAGACATCTCTGAATGCAGCAGTTATGTGTACCTAGGTCGAGAAGTCAACATGATGAATGACCTAAAACCTGAGCTGCACAGGAGGAAGAGAGCGGCATGGAATGCCTTTCAAAGGCATCGAAGAAATAGCTAAAAGGACAAAGAACCTCTGGCTCTGGCCACATCTCTTTTGACTCCACCGTTCTCCCTGCATTAACATACGCCTCAGAGACTTTGGCCCTATGAAAGCAGGATGAGAATGCTATTTGGGTCTCCCAGAGAGGAATCGAAAGAGCTATGCTTGGAATATCACGCCTCACTCAAGTGAGAGAAGGAATCCGGAGTTCAGACCTCCGTCGCTATTCCAGAATCAGGGATGCTGTCTCGTTTGCCAAGGCATTGGAAATCAGATGGGCTGGACATGTAATCCGATTTGGAGATGACCGCTGGACTAGAGCCGTTACCGACTGGATCCCACGGGATGTCAAAAGATCACGTGGCCGCCCACCTACAAGATGGTCAGACTTCCTTGTCAAGACCCTGAAGGAATGGTTTGAGGCTCTTCATATTCCTGAATCAACCAGATGCCATTGGGCTACATTGGCATGTATAGGGTCCAATGGAAATGTTACTGGTGCCTGCTCGAGCAAATCGATGAATAAAGGGATTAGTGATCAAGTGATCAAGTGATCATTGTTGGCATTATAGATAAAGCTAATGTAAAAAATGAAAGCTACAATGATCTTCTAAAATATAGTAACTTTGTGTTTAATTGTGAATTATTCCTATGGTGTTGAGTGATATCCCTAGCTTTCTCTGGATCTTTGCTGATTAAGCTACTTACATGTCTTTAAGTCAGGGTTGATGCTAAAGAGACCTATTTTGTAAATACTGATAGAGGGTGTTATACAAGTGAATTTGAGTCTGAATTAATAACTCTTGGAATATCATTTCTACTATGACTTAAATGTACCTAGTTTGGGCATCATCTCTTTTTTTGCCTCATGGGTCCCAGCTGGGGACAAATTAAATTTTACCAGGAGGAATCCTAGCTACATTGGAACTACTATTTTAGAAATCAGCTCTGTAAAGTTCAAAAGGAGAGGTCATGCTGACTTGTTCAAAAGTCAGGCTGGTAAGATTCAGTAAAACTGAGAATGGAACACTTTAAGATTACCGCAGTGCAGAGTAGATTTGAAGAAGGACATTGTGGGTGTTGGAGATAACCATCTAGATGCATGAAGTCCATGGCCTGAAAATATGATGTTTCACCCCATGAATATACATCCATTAAATATATTTCTTTGTATTAGCCCCCTCTCCACAATGCATGATTTAAGAGATGATATCAGAGTAAGGGAGTAGGCCCTGATATTATCATTTGTCTAGACCTGACCCAGAGGTGTGGCACCACCTAGCATCTGCACCTAGAAGCTGGTTTGATCTTTGATGATGCAGCCCAACTCCCGAAGAAAGGATTTGGGGTCTCTGGCTTTTTGGTGGGATTTTTGGAACAAAAGAGACTGACTTGGGGAAGAAGGATCCATCTTGGTTATGATCTCAACCTCAGATATGGTCGGAGGTCAAGCCAGGAGTTAGAGGTTTGGGGATCCCCTGACCTTGGATTGTATTAACATAGTTTAATTACTGGTGATACATAAAAGCTTTTTGAAACTGTGCTGAAGTGGTGAATTTTGTCCGTCACTGACCCTTAAGGTAAAAGGTAGCTTGTTCCCTGACTTCGTAAGGGACTCTAGCAGTTTCCAGACACAATGGATTATTTATATCTGAAGAATCTAGAGAACACAGTAAGCTTTATAGATGTTTATCTTAAAGAAAAAGAGATGGTCAAGTTTCATCATTAATTTTTATTTATTTTTATTTTTTTTAGTAGGCAACAGATTACAGTACCTCTAATTATTTACTAATTAAAACAAATCACAGCATATATCAAGGCACTAAGTATATAATGATGATCCATTCATGTGATCTTTTTTAAAAAAGTTATTTTATCACAGTGAGATATAAGATATACAATTATAAAAAATACAGTTACAAAGATGTTTATGATTGGGTTTCAATCATACAGTGTTCCAGCACCCATCCCTCCACCAGTGCACACTTCCCAACACCAATATCCCCAGATTCCTTCCCCTTTTCTCCAGTTTGCCTCTGTAGCAGGCACTTTTCCTCTTCTCTTTCTCTCTCTCTTTCTCTCTCACTCTCTTTCTGTCTCTCTTCTCTTACACATTGCAGTTTGCCCTATATATATTTAGAGGTTATCATATATATATATATCCCTTTGCCTACATTCAATGCTCAGTTCTAGTTTGGCATTACTATTTCCAACAATTAGAAGAACACTGGTATATATTTATATCCCCTAATGAATGTAGTGATTCTATATCTTCTATATCTTTCCTTTTCCTTCTGACTAATTTCACTCAGCATGATAATCTCCATGTTCATCCATTTGTAGGCAAATTTCAGACTTTTCCCCTGACAGTTGCATAGTATTCCATTGTATAGATATATCATGGTTTCTTTAGCCAGACTTTTATTCTCAGATACTCAGACTGATTCCAGATTTTGGCTATTGTGACTAGTGCTGCGATGAATCTAGAGGTACAGATGTTGTTTCTGCTGTGTGTTTTTGGGTCTCCCGGATATCTTCCCAGGAGTGGTATTGCTGGGTCAACCGGGAGCTCAATATCAAGTTTTTTGAGAAATGTCAATATTGTTTTCCAAAAGGTCTGGACCAGTTAACATTCCCACCAACAGTGAATGAGAATCACTTTCTCCTCGCATCCATGCCAACACTGGTTGTTCTTACACTTTTGGATGTGTGCAAGTCTCTGTGATATGAGATGATATCTCATTGTTTTGATTTACATATTCCTCATAATTAATGATGAAGATCACTTTTTCACATAACTTTTGGCAATTCGAATTTCATCTTTTTGGAAGTTTCTATTCATTCCTTCTCCAATTTTTTTTTATAAAATAGCAATCAGCAAGTAATATATACAAATAATAAGTGGATCATAGACTTTGTTGGCTGGAAAATATCTTGGGAAATTGATGTTTTTCAAATGTCATTTCAGTTCTAAATCATAATTATGTAGTAAGGAGGAGTTTTCGTATCTTTGAAAAAAGTGCTTCCTCAACATTATACAACCCACTCTCCAACCCTAACTGAGAAATTGTTGCTCGGTTTGAGTTCTCAATCCATAGAGCAAGGCATTATGATGAAATGAAAGGGGAACCTGCATCCCACCATGTTCTTAGCAAAACTATAGAGCATACACTCATGCTCCAGAGATTCCAAATAGTACAAGCTATTTCTGAACAACAGTGTCTATTTTTCATTTTGAATTACTGCAATTTCAGTAGCAGCTGTTGCACTGAAAATTATAATGGTCAACATTTAATCGGCACAATGCTTTTTTCCCCCCTCATCAATCAATCATCTGCTTCAGTTACCATAAAAATCTCAAATTTTAGCTAGCAGTTAGTAACTTTAAAAGCCTCATTAGAATTTGGCCCAAGCTACTGATCTCCCATTATTTCCCACGACTTCCTAACGTGCAATCTGGGCTGTTTCAGCAGTTCTCTTACACACCAGCCTCCTTAGCTTTCCTTTACTTCGCACATCTAGAAAACCATCTGTTTTACCCCTACTCTCTACAAACACTGTTTTTTTTTTCTGTATTGACATCAAAAGCTAGTCTTACCTCCTTCAAGATAGTTATCTTTGCTTTTGTTAACTTTGCTTTATATGAATCCTCCATTTCTAGAATTCTGTAAACCTCAGTGTTTCCTGTCTTAAATAGTAGTTACTGGGCTTATTGCCCAAGTTAAGTAAATCAGATGCATTGTCTCATTTGCAGCATATAGCTGTGTCTCACATAAGGAATATCTTTGAATGCCAACATTCAGGTCTCTCCTGAGTTAATGAAAATTTACATGAATTTAGCACTTTATTCTCAAGGTCTAGATCCTACATACTAAAGCTATTTTTGTTTATTTCCCAGTCTTCTGTAAACAACAGCACAGTTAAAAGTATCTACAGAATTCAGCATTGGGACTTTCTGAGTAAGTTTTAACCAAGAGCTTACCAATGAAATATTTTCTTATTCAAGTTCTATGTGAAGACTTTATGTTTGAGAACTGTCCTTTGTTAAGATATCGGCTACTTTCACATAAGAAAATTTCCTTTATGTTATGTTTATGTTTCTTCTTTATATTAGCTTATAAAATAGCCCGATATTGGAATTCTAGAAAGCTTAGCACCTTCTTCTTCTTCTTCTTCTTCTTCTTCTTCTTCTTCTTCTTCTTCTTCTTCTTCTTCTTCTTCTTCTTCTTCTTCTTCTTCTTCTTCTTCTTCTTCTTCTTCTTCTTCTTCTTCTTCTTCTTCTTCCTTTCCTCCTCCTCCTCCTCCTCCTCCTCCTCCTTCTTCTTCTTCCTTCTTCATCTTCTCTTTCTCCTCCTTCTCCTCCTTCTTCTTCCCCTTCCCTTTTCTCCTCTTTTCTCCTTCTTCTACTCCTCCTTCTCCTCTTTCTCCTCCTCCTCCTTCTCCTCCCTCCTCCTCCTTCTTCTCCCTTCCTTCTCTTCCTCCTCTCTTCCCTTCTCCCTCTTCTTTCTTCACCTTTTTTTCTACTTTCTCCTCTTCCTCTTTGTCCTCTTCCACCTTAACCTCCTACAGCAATTCCTCCTTGTTATCCTCTTCTTTGATCACATTCAACAATGCTCAGGGGCATACTTCTGGCCCTGAACTCAGAGATCATTCCTAGCAGAGCTCGAAGGATAATATGGGTGCCAGAGACCAACTGTGGCTTGGTTATATGCAAAGCAATCATCCCTACCCACTGTACTATCACTCTGCCCCAATTTGTATCTTTTAAAAGATACTTTTTGTTTCATATAGTTTTTTTTCCTTGTTTTGTATTTGGCCATGAAATATAAAAAATGCACAGTAATTTATCTTTCTGGTGTCCATAATATTTTTTAAGAGATTTGGCTTAATATTAGCATTTGTGACTTACAAAGAGCATGTGAACAAAGTTATTTGCTCATTTAACGATAATATATTAAGTGGTCATGATAAACCAATAAAGTTATACATTATATTAAATATAATTAATTAAAAATTCCATTTCAAGTGTGCATGTAAAATAAGGGAAATAATTTTCTTTGAATAGTCTGAAAGTAATATTTATATCACTAGACATTATGTTTTCATTAACATTACTGAAAAATGGAAATGGTAATTTAATGTATTTTTTAAAATCAAGTGTGAACAAAAAATATTTCACTCTAACTTACATTTACTATTTTACATTAAATTTCTGAACATGTGTAATTATATATGAAGAACCATGACAAATTGCTTACCAGAGTTAACATTCAATGGTAGGAAACAGTAGTATCTATTCACATAAGTATTTTTTAATTGTTAGCAATAATATTTTAATAAAGCTGAATACATATTGATTTTATATTTTATTTTCCTTTAACTCATTACACTAAAGTGTAAGTGAACGTTGAAGAGGATAGTATATAGTGAATGGCATTTAAAACAGTCTAAACATTTGAATATTTGAAAGGTTAAAACTTAGCAGAAAAATTCCTAGGAGATTCAAATTAAGGAAGAAAAAGTTTTTGTAAATCACTTGTATCACTTGTCTTCTCGTTCATCATCAATTTGCTCAAGCGGGCACCAGTAACATCTCCATATGTCCTGTCTCATGCTAGTAGAGCCCAGGGGCATCTGTTTGCTCCAGGTACATTAAGAGCCTCAAACCATTCCATCAGGTCATGGGAATGAGGTCTATAATTGTTACCGGTATTTGGCATATCAAATACGACACGGGTAGCTTGCCAGGCTCTGCTGTGTGGGTGGAATATCTTGTAGTCACCTCAAAACTTGAGCATTTATTGATGAACCATGTGGCCGCTTGTGGCTGTTCGAGCCAGGTTGTGATCAGCTCTTCTGCTGGGTGGAGTTCTGACAAGAGGAAAGTCTGGATGTGGAAAATGGCGGCCCCTTATGGAATGGGGTAGTCGGCTGTCTTCTTGCAAGGCTCTGCTGGGGTTGCGGGGCAGGGCTAGAACCTGCTATCCCTCTAGGGGCGCCTTGTGATTGGCTGGACACAGGGAGAGCTGGTAGCAGCTCTGCCCCATGTCACACTTGGCTTGGAAATTCAATTATTTAACCGGTACATGTGTCAATATGGTAGAAGCCAGGAGGTATCTTGCTTCTTCTATTTTGGTTTTCTTTGGTCCACTTCCCCACATCCTTTACCTTCTTACTTTGTTCCATATATACTTTAATGCCTGCATCTGTGTAAAGATCTGAGCCTTCTGGCATTCCTGCAGGCTGGGCCCAAAAGACGGCCATCACGTGCTCCTCAGTTCCAATCACCTGCACAATTTCCTGGTCACTCTCAACACCCATGGCCTTAAATATGATCACTATGGGGATGTCCTCTGATAGGGTGTTATGCCTCAAGTAAAGCCGTCCTTCTTTCACAGCCATGTTGGTTCTGCTCTTTTTCTCATGTGTCGAGCTGGTCACTGAAGCCCCAACTGCCCCCTTTCTGTCGGCATCCACGATGATCCTGTTCTTTGACAACTGCTCCTGAATGAAGATGACTTTCTCCACTCCCTTGATGATGAAATAGCCGCTAGGGTCTAACGGGCATTTGTTCAGCTTGGCAAACTCTGCGGGGGTTTTCCTGTGAGGACACAGTTTGAGCTCCACAGCATTATGGGCATCCTGCCAATGGGTAAGGTGTTGCAGATGATCCTCTGGCTGCCACGGGTGTACTCGATGTCCACTGTGATGGGGCGGGAGTAGGTCATGTCCTGCAGTCGGCACTCATGAGGGGACACTGGTCTAGTTACACTGAAGCTTTTTCCACATCAGGAAGCCCAACATAAATATTAAGATATTTTAAATACCACATGGGGTCAGCATCACTTGTAACCTTTTCATTGGCTTTCATAATCTTTATCTCCACGTTAATGAAATGGTTAAATGAGTCTATATGCTGTTTCACAAGGCCTTTCACCTTTAAAAATGCTGGAAGCAGAGTCCATTTTTCCTCCACAGTCGGGATGGGTGCGGCCAGCTTCTCAGGAGTCAGGTTCCCAAACTCCTCGGCCAGCACATCCATGCTGCTCTCCATGACGGAAAAAACAGAAACTAAGAGAAACACCCCCCCCATGCCCACGCCTATTATTTAGTTTCAATGTGTTATAAATATTAAAATAAAATAACCAGGAAGTTAGTACTTCTTAAAAATAATAGGGCCAAATCATTCTCTTGCTGCTTGGTAATTCTTAGTATTTTCCCTTCCTTCAAGGAAGATATTATTTGAGCAACTAGCCAGCCAGTGATAGCTATATTTCCCATCCTTCCTTGCAGAAGCATATAGCAGAAGGTGACTAACAAAGACAATGGCACAAAAAACAGAAACATACTGCACTTCTCAATTTTACCCTTCTATTTTATTTTCATATTGTATTATTATTTATTTTTTCAGTTCTTGGGATGGTGTGTAAGGTAGGCATGTATTCTACCAGTGAGCTATATCCCTATTACCCCTTCCTTTCAATTGAAATAAATTATTGAGATATAAGTAACATACATATAAATATATAAACAACATATAAAATCACTTGATCACTTGGTCACTTGACAACTGTTGTTGGGCGATTTGCTTGAGCAGGCGCCAGTAAGTTTCCATTTGTCCCTGTCATGTGCCAGTGTAGCTCAATGGCATCTGCTTGCTCCAGGAATATGAAGAGCCTCAAACTATTTGTTCAGGAAGTCTGACCATCTTGTAGGTGGGCAGCCACATGATCTTTTGACATCCCGTGGGATCCAGTCGATAACAGCTCTAGTCCAGCGGTCGTCTCCAAGTCACATTCACATTACATGTCCAGCTCATCCTATCTTTGATGCCTTAGTAAACTAGATAGCGTCCCTGACTCTGGTCATTGACGGAGGTCAGAACTCCCGATTCCTTCTCTCACTTGAGTGAAGCGTGATATTCCAAGCATAGCTCTTTAGATTTCTCTTTGGGAAACCCAAATAGCATTCTCATCCTGCTTTCATAGGGCCCAAGTCTCTGAAGCATATGTTATTGAAGGGAGAATGATGGAGTGGAAGAGATGTGCCCGGAGGCGAAGGTTCTTTTTCCTTTTTAGCTATTTTTTTGATGTTCTTGAAGGCGTTCCACACTGCTCTCTTCCTCCTGTGCAGCTCAGGTTTTAGGCTGTTCATCATGTTGACTTCTTGATCCAGGTACACATAACTGCTGCATTCAAAGATGTTTGTTCCGTTGAGAGTGAATGGGGCCTCTGGAACTAGTTCATTTTTCATGAAGATAGTTTTGTTGAGATTCAGCTGTAGACCTATCTTTCCACATTCTCGGTCAAAGTCAGCCAGCATTTGTGCCGCTTTGCTAATGTTTGGTATTATTAGAACGATGTCATCAGCGAAGTGGAGGTGGTGTAGTTGCCCACTGTCTATCTTCGTTTTTTTTTTTTTTTTTTTGCTTTTTGGGTCACACCCGGTGATGCTCAGGGGTTTCTCCCTGGCTCTGCACTCAGGAATTACTCCTGGCGGTGCTCGGGGGACCATATGGGATGCCGGGATTTTTTTTTTTTAATTTTTTATTTTTGCAATTACAAAGATATACAATTAAAAGTTCATATTTGGGTTTTGGTCATACAGTGTAGCAGCACCCATCCCGCCACCAGTGCCCATCTCCCACCACCAACATCCCCGGTTCCCTCCCCCTCCCCCCAGCCCCTCCTCCATGGCAGGTTCTTTATTTCTTTTCATTTCTCTATCTTTCTCTTTTCCTTCCTCTCTCCAGACTATGGATTACAGAACATACATTAAAAAGGGTTGTCATGTGTATCTTTTTGCCTCTATTTAATGCTCAGTTCTAGGTTGGCATTAGTACCCTCACAATTGTTACCACACTGTTCCATTTTCTGTCTTACCTAGCCTCTGACTCCCACAAGTTTGTGATAATTTCCACCTTTGACAGGACCTCCTGATGTATGTTTCACTTGACCTTGGATATTGGTATCATAATATGTACCTATATATTTATGCTATGCAGATAAATGCAGTCATTCTGTATCTGTCTCTCTCTCCTTCTGGCTAATTTTGCTCAACATAATCTTCTCCATGTCCATCCATTTGTAGGCAAATTTTATAACTTCATTTTTCCTAACAGCTGCATAGTATTCCATGC